>PVIR01000527.1:0-172444 GCA_004026965.1 Petromus typicus
AGAACTGGCACTCCTGTAGTAAAGAAACTTATCATTTTAAATCTGAGAAAGCCAGCTGGGCGGGAGCAGAATCTAACAGTGGGACTTTTCCCAGATAGGGGCAGCAGAAACACCCTGTATGGAAGGATGAAGCAGTACTAACAGAGGGTTAGAGGGCCATAGGATGGGAAGTGACATCGATCCACTTGTCTACTTGAAGTTTATTTAGGCCAGCTTTCCTTTTCTCTGTTAAGGGCTATGGTCTTTGGTTAATTCATGACCTCCAGTAAGTCTGGCTCCATGGAATTGCCAGATCACATAGAAACTCAGCTCGCTTTGCTGGCAGCTTGGTGGGATTGGGCCATGTAGGCTAAGCACTCAATTAAATCAGTCTACCAATTGATACACTTCTCCTGTGCCAGGTATGGTGCTTAGTGTACGGGATTCAATGAGACACTGCAGTGGTCCATTAGCAATATATAATATATGTAGTGACTGTAAGCCATAACTAGCAAATTGCAATAGTGTTCCCAGCTCTTGACCATTCTCTGTAGCTACATGCTTTTCCATTTAATTTTGGGGTTTGTTTGTTTTTAAGGTTTTCTGAGACAGAGTCTCGCGTTGTGGTTCAGGCTGGCCCTCAGCTCAACCTCAAACTCATATCACAGCAATCCTCCTGCCTCTGCCTCCCGAATGCTGGGATTACAGGCGTGAGCCACCATGCCTGGCACTGTGGTATGTGGTACTGGTTGCTGCTGGGCGTGAGTCTCCACACCCAGTATGGTATGTGGTTACCGGGAATCAAACTTGGGTCCTTGCGCTTGCAAGACAGGTGCCGGAACCAATGAGCTAACTCTCCGGCCCTCCCATATAATTTTGTATGTCTCTTTCACCAGGGATAAATGACTTGCCCCACCACTTGACACGTGATTAGCAATAGCCAATGAGATGTTAGCAAATGGGATGCTGAAATGGACTTTGGATTTGCTTACTTTTCTGAGTTGTTGAGATCTCCTTGGCAACCTGCCCTTCTTGGCCTGCATCTTAGTTAATTTTTTCATTTCTGTGACAAAATTCCCAATGCCCAAAGTTAAGGGAAGGCAAGGTTTATTTAGCTCACAGTTTGAACAGTTTTCAGTCTACAATTGGCTAGCTTTAAGGCCAGATGGCACATGGCAGAGGGGCAACAATTCATGGTGGTATAAGACAGCAAAAGTGACAATGGCCATTTACAGCATTTTTCTGCCTTTTACAAAATCTTATTCAGGCTACTTAGGATGGGTAACACTCACACCCTCAATCCTAGTGCCCTTGAGCCTAGGTCTGCACCATGAATCAGTCCCAGGGTCACACACTTTAGATACAACCACCTATGAAAATGCCCCCCCATGGGTGCATGAGGTTTTAGAAGGACATAATACAAGTGATAACAGCTTGATAGAAGAGAAGGAATGTGGAGGGGAACTAAATGGTCCAAGTCTTTCCAGTTCAGGCCAGTGTAGCTCACTAGCCACTAAGCACCCCAATAAGACAGCTCAGCTGAGATAAGAAAAATCACACACTGACTCCAGCCTATATCACTCACCTGCAAACTCCAGAGCTAAATGAGTGCTTATTGTTTCAAGTCATCAAGTTTTGAAATGGTTTCTCATCTCACTGTGTGACAATCAATTAAAATAGGAGAAGACATAATGATATAAATGATACCAGTGGTTCTGTCTGACCTGCCAAACATCACTGCATGAGAAGAAAGAAGCAGCTGAGCTCTGGATCAGGTGTAACTAGAATGATCCTGGGCATGTTGGTTTTCAACCCCACATCTTCTTCTCTGTCAGTTGAAGGGATCAGACCAGATATTACTGATTGAGGTTCAAGAATTAATCCCTGAGGCCTTTACACCTTGTAAAAGTGCATGTATATAAAGTAGGCATATTCTTCATTGGAAAGTGTTAGTCTATGGCTTTCATCAGACCCTTAAAGGAACTGTGGCTTCATATATCTGAATGTCTGGATGAAAAGGCTTTCAAAGTCTCTGGGCTCTGGTGTCCAAGGATGGCTTTTGTGGGGGAGTTAATACTAAGCTCCCTGTGGGTGAGGGAACGCAAGAGAGCACTCCCATCAATCAGCTTATGTTTGGACTCCAGTCGCTGAGTACAGCCTGCCCATTTTTGCCTTTGATTCACATTAGAACTTTAGCTCAGAAGGAGGCCTCGTAACTGGCAGATCTGGAGCTGTGACTTCTGGGTCCTCTCCGTGGATTCCCTCATGTGGCCCTTGGCCTGCCTCTGTCAGATCATCCTGCATGGACTTTGTCAGCAAGCTTTTTCCCCAGGAAGTCTTTCCCAGCAGCCTTCTTAGCATGGCTTCTCCTTGGAGCCTCTGTGCTGCTCTGCATCTCAGTGTCCTTCTGTTTTATATTGAGTCTTGTGATGTCTCACAGCACCAGCTTCATGCTAAGCTCATAAGCCTAGAAGAAGGCAGGAGATGGTTCTTCTGCTTCTTGGAAGCCATGAACATAGCACAGCCATGTTCACGTCCCCTGGGCAATGCAGGTGCCAGTACCAGCCCTCAGAACACTCTGAATGAAATAAACAGCTTTTTTTCAGGCTTGTCCATTACTCTGATGAATATTTTCACTGCCCTAGGTGATATTCCAGGCTGGACTCTCTTTTCCTTGGTGGTAGCTGAAGTCCCTGTCTCTTGCTTCTTCTAGTGAAATTTTTTGTCTTCTTTAAGAACTTGTTAAGTGATAGGTGAGCTGATTCCAGCTAAGGTGTTGATGGCTAATAATAGTAATCTCTCCTGAGTTCTACTGCATTTGGACTCAAGTTTCAAATGTTTTCATCCACAGGAGTGAGCAGACATTGTGATTCCTAACACAGGCTAGTGATAAAATTTTAGTGCATGCAGTTCATGGCTCCCCCAAACACAAAAGCCGAGCCATTCGGCATCATTGGCTGTTCTACAAGAGGTCTTGGAGAGTCTGAGAGAACAGACACACAGTTTTGTAGTAGCAGGACTGCATCAGACCGTGTTTCATGCTTAACTTCGTATTTCCTAAGTTGCTTGTAACAAGCAAGTCAGTAATGTGGATCTTGACAACAGAGTTGCCATGAGCATGTGTATTCTCAGGCTTGAACTGGACCACAAACCATCTGTCATCTTTAGCTCACTGCCATGTATTTATAGTGGAATATAATCAAATCTTATAGCTTGAGGAATCTCTCAAAATCATCTGGTTGGGGATCCTGGCTTTGGTCAACTCAGTGACTAAGTTATTATTATCAACTCTATGTTATAAATAGGGTAAGTCATAATCAGAAGGGGACTTGGGACTTGCCCAACAGACAAGGAGGATAGGAGAAGTAATTGGATCGGAATCACAGAATGCCATCTAAAGAATCTTTATCCTTGTTCTCTGTGCCCTTCAGCTTTAAGACATGAGTAGGTCCCCAAGACTTTTTCCAATCAGTACAGAAGCTTAGGGTGAGGCAGGTTGTCCAAGTGTGTCTTGCTTTATGCACTGGGGCCTTGCAAAAAGAGTTACACATGTATTTCCCCTTTATAACTTGCAGTTCATCCATGCAGTTCAGAATCATTTGACAATAGCCTAGTACTATTTGTGGTGGTTATAAGAACCTTATTGTCCTTTAACCTGTACAATCAGTTCTGGGCACATCTATGTAGTCTCACAGTAAGGATGACAGGCCACAAGACACAGTGGGTGTGGGCCACACCCCAAGCAAAGAGAGGTGTTGGCTGGGAGTGAGCACACCTGGGTTCTCTTCCCACCCTTTGCCCTGACCTGGTGACTAACCCCCCTTCTCTGGGCCTGGGTTCATTATCTACTGAATGGATAGCAGCACTGATTACTTTAGCAGTCTTAGTTCCCATTCTAGCCATACAGGACTTGATGCATATTCATGTGCACAGAATGTCCTTAGCCACGGGGAAATGGGACTCTGCCTGGGGCAATTTGCATGGAACAGAAATCAAAACCTTAAGGCACAGAGCTGAAGCTCCAGGAGTGAAATTCCCAGTGCTCTTTATAGCAAGAACAGCGTCGGGTGGCGGTGGGGAGAGAGCAAGATCTGCCAAAGGTCCCTGGAAGGGAGCAAGGGCAGTGTCAGCTCTACTGAGGCCCAGGTGCTGGGACCATTTGCATGAACATCGCACACGTGGAGGTCTGTGCACATGGGTAGAACAGGCACCCAGCACCCATCTCATGCTCAGGTATAAACTTATGGGGTTTGTGGGCTCACTTTTGGCTGGCTATTTAGTTTTAATGCCCAAAACCAATTTTAACTAAAATAAAGGAATCCCCCTAAATATTCTATATGGGGTTTTCTATTCTTTTAGAGGGACATTTCAAGACTAGCTTCACACAGGTTTAGCCGAAAGGGAAATTAAACTCTACATTTAAATGGAGATTACGCACAAAGGAATCCATTAGTTTCAATATTTCTCAGCAGGAGGGCTCAAAGTTATTTAAATAAGTTTAGATATTAAACCTAAAGTAGCCATTAAAGCAATGTGGATTTGTTTGTCTGTTTTTTTTTTTTTTTCCTCAGAAATCTTTTTTTTCCAGATGACTGAAAAAATCCATTGCTTAACCGATAGAGAATATTTTAGTGCACTTAAAAAATCCAGGGACTTTTTAATATAGTACTTCCTTTGAATTTTTAAGTACCTTATCACAGCGTGCTTATTACAGCCGAGTGTCATCTTCTGGACAGATTAATCTACCAGTGTGTTCCCTTCTCCACTCCCGCCCTCTGCAGACCAGACCTAATATAAACACAGACATTAAACTGTATTGGCTATGGAAGAGTCTTTGATTGTCATTGAGATTATTTTAAAAGTTATTTAGGTCCCCCTGTTCCATCTCTGCAAACCACTGAGAAAATGTTGCGCTAGGTTTCTCTTTGCGACATTTCTTTGGGGATTCATAAATATTGATTGTACCGTAAAAAATTGATGGAATCTTGAAACAGACTGCAGTCGAGGCAGCTGGGGAATTTACTCAATTTTTCTCAATCGCTGCAGTCTATAAAAAGAGGAGATTTTGCAAATTGTTTCTCACCTTGTCTTTTTAGTATTTAATAGCCCTCAATTCTATAGCCTTCTGAACCATGTGCTGGGCATGTTTTCTATCAAGGTGGAATCAGGCCTATTCAATGGGAATTAAAAGGTGGGAGTGGGCGATGAAGGAGTTAAATCCCATTTGTTCTCTGCCCTCCCTTGAAGCTCCTCTCCTCCCACCTTCTCTCCTTTGGAGTGTCCTGTTGTTTTGTTCCTATTAATCCTACATCTGTTCCACAGATGCCCATATGATGCCCAGGAGCATCCGTTCTCCTCACTTTACAGGATCCTGAAAAAGTAATGCCAGCAGTCTGAAAAGCTGTTAAGCCACACTGTCAGCAAGACATGTACTGGTTCCTCTGTGTACAAAGCATAGTCCTTCTCTATCCTGGCATTCATAGCCCCTTGACCGTCTGGCTTCACACTGCCTTCTGGAGGCCTCCAGTGTCTTTGCTCATGAGTTCTGGTACTGTCCCTCAAACCTGTGCCAGGCATTTCATCTTAGGACCCCAGCCTATACTTTTACAAGAGATCTGAAATGTCCTCCTTACCTTTTCTTTCTGTCCCACCACGAATGTTTAGGGCCCAATTCTCAGAAGTCATGAATGTGTTAGTTTATATAGCAAAAAGGAATTAAGGTTGTCAATTGACTGACCTTGAGATTACCCCCGTAATCTTACGGTAATCACAAAGACTCTTAAAAGTGGGAGTGGGGTTGAAGGGACAGTCAGAGAGATGGCAGTGTGAAGAGGACTTCATTCAACCTTGCTGTTTTGAATAATGGGGCCACAAGCCAAGGAAAACTAGAAAGCCTTTAGAAGGTGGAAAGGAAATGGGAAAAGACAAGGATTCAGACTCTTCCTTAGTTTCCAGAAGGAACTCAGACATGCCAAAGACTTGACCTTACCCAGTGTGATTCATGTTGGACAGACTTATAGAACTGTAAGGTCATATATTTCTGTTTGTAAATATTCTAAGACAGAGTTAAAGTCCAATTTTCTATATTGTATAACATTCACAGTTTCCAGCAATTAGGATATGCATATTTGGTGGTAATATTTAATCTAGAATGCCTGATAACAAGAAAAGGGTGGCTGTGCCAACACCTACATCATAAATAACTTAAGGATAGAGAAGGTTGAACATGGTATCAAGTGACATCAAAACCATTGTTGGGTGTAGTTTTAGGATCTCTCTGGGTACAAAGGATACAGTACTGATTTCGTCTATCTTGAATCAATGAGCCATGGAATCAAGTGCAAACTCCTCTCTGTCTTGGTTATGTAATCATTGTTTTCTTTTTGTAACACGGAAACTGAAGTCCAGTGATTTGCCCAAGATGGTAAATGTCTGGTATACAAGTTACACATGGCACTTGTATGTGCAGGAAATGATCACACCCCGCAGGTTCATGGGAGGACTATCTGTGGCTTCCGCCACCCTCATTAATAGGAGCCAGTCACAGTGACAATTCCCACATGCTCCAGGATGCTCCAGGAGACAATATGGTACTGTATTTAAAAAGCCCTTGTATAGGTTGTATAGTTTGGGATGAGAGTGATCCATGAATCTTCAGAAATTGCATGAAAAGTTTTTTGCTTTATTTTGTTTATTTGCTTGGGAAGACGAGGTCTAGATTTTTAGAGAGAAGTTAGTTTTTCAAAGAGACCATATTCTAAAAGTTAAAATCAAGGTCCAGACTCTCTTTGAAGGCAGTACTATTAAAAGAAAAGCTAGAAAGAAAGGAAGGAAGAAAGGAAAGAAAGGACCTAAGCAGACTGTGTATAAATTTACTTGGGGAGGAAAGCTTTATTCATACATCCAACATTTATTTTCTGTGAGCACGGCTCTGGAGAATAAAGAGGCTGAAAACTGCAAGGTGAAGGGGGAGATAAGGTCTATGCCTTCAAGAGTCGAGAATTTAGGTTCTCTGTGACCTTGAGTACTCAGATCCTTTTTCTCTTTACAGTGCTTTGGTCATTCACTCTCTCTTCATGCAAAGCATCATTCACTGGTGTTCTGTACAGACTCCTATGCTGAGGCTGGCCTCTGCTTTCAAGGAGCTTGCAGTTGGTGGAGTAGTTGAGAACTGTCCATGCACAGTGGAAAACCTCATAGCATAAGAGAGAGGCCATGAGGAGTTCAGTTTAGAGACTAAGAGGTGAAATTTTAGTTCTTGGCTTTTTCTTAAGTGTAGCCTCCTAGTCATGGCTCATCCATACACTCAACACTTCTCCCATGCTCTGGGTTTGACTTCAACTTTACCCTCTCATTAACCAGAATAGCTGTCACTTCTAAGATGTTCCAGGACTAATGTGGTCCACCTGAGCTCCAGGGAAAGGAGGCCAGGGCACAAGGTAGAGATGAGCCTGCTCTTCCCTGGGCTCTGCCACCCAGAAAGACAGCATCTGTTTCCTCTGGTCTCTAACAGCAGCCACTGGTGCCAACCGAGGCTCAGACTCCTCCTGCCGGCAAAAGTCAGCTCACCCATCTAACTTTCCTCCAAATCCAGAATCTTGGCCCCTCCAGTCTTATTTCCCCAGCAGATCCAAAGCCTTCAAATGAATGATTTTCTCCCTGTGTCTGGCCCTTCAAGTTGTTCTTGGCAGGAAGGCTGGTCTGCCTCGAGCTACTGCTACTTCTCACCAGGAAGCAGCAAACCCTCTGCCATCATTGCTTTTGAAGGATATAGTCACTTGCAGAAATTTTGTGTTAGCAGTTGCTTTTTCCAGGACTGTGAATATATTATTCCCTATCTTCAAGCTTCTATTGTTTCTGTCAAGAAGTTGGTGTAAGTCTTATTGGTGTTCTTTGGGGGTAATATTTGTCTTTTTCTTAATATTTCAAAGATTTTTCTGTGCCTTGATACTTTCGTTACAGTGGAATTAATTATGCTCCCATGTCCTGAATGTCTCCTCTGTTCTTGTCTGAATCTTCCATCCTTTTGCCTCCTGAACTATAACCATGTTCTCGGCCCCTCACCTCTTTGCACCCCTATTTTGGTGCCCAGTTAGGCTAGTTCTATTCTCCATTTTTCCAGCTTTTCTCTTCTAATCTTTTTCTCCTTTCCCAAGCCCTTGTGGATTTTCTAACACCAAATCTTCCCGGTTACACCTCTGTGTATAGTATCAAGAGATTTCTAATTTTCTGCGGTTTAAATTCCTAAGTTCTTCTTCTGTAACTTAGTACTTGATTTAGTCCAACTTGAGTTTCTATAACAAAATACCTGAGGGTGAGTACTTTATAAAGAAAACAGATACATTTAATACACAGCTCTGTAGACTCAGGAGCCTTGTGTCAGCATGTGCTCAGCTCTGGTGACAGACTCGTGGCAGATGGCATCATGATGGTGGGTGCTGTGTAGAGATCATACAGTGAGACAGGAAACCTGAGACTGAGTGAAGACATCCAAACATCCTTTACAACAATCTGTTTTCATGAGAACCGACTTAGCTCTGCAAGGATTGCGTAAATCCTTTCTGAGGGCTCTGCTTTGTTATAGGTTAGATCCAGGATGTCCCTCCACATATTACAGGTGGAAATTCAGAAAGTGATTCAACTTGGGGATGCTATATTCACCAGTGAGTTAATCCACTGATGAATTCATGGCTGAATCTGCTGTTAGAAGTGATTCTCTGGGGATGTGATTTGGAAAGGTCTATTCTTCCCCCTGGCTCCTCCCTTATGTTTCTTCTTCCTGGCTGCTATGGACTGCACAGATTTCCAGCACCCAGGCCTTCCCATCATGCCTTTTCTGCCCTGGAGCCAGCCAACTGTGCACTGAACCCTGAGCCAAAAAACCTTGTTTATGTTGTGTCAGTTATGGTGTCTCAGCTATGAGAGAGTTGACTGATACAGCCCACAGGTCTAACTGTTCTGCCCTGGACCCCACCTCATAAGGGTTCCACCACCTGAACATCACCACCCTGGGATCCAAGCTTCGACCCCATGAAGCTTTGGGGGGTCACATTCAAACCATATCTAAACTGTAGAGGGCTCTACATATCTTTTTACTTCTAATTATTTTTACCTTTAACTCTATATTCTAAGAACTCTGATGTGTTTCTCACTCTCCCGTGCTCCTGCATGCCCCCTCTCCCCCTGTTCCCTATAGATCCTCTCCCACATGCTTGAGCTTCTCTTTCTTGCTGGGAACTTCTTCTCTTTCCTCACCTCACTTAGCCTTGTTCAGTCTTTCAGCCCTGGCTCAGTCATCCAAGCCTTGTCTTTCTCCCACCCCCTCCCATGTGCTCTCTTAATGTCTTGCATACTTCACACTAACAGGTCACACAAAGAACTCTTCAAGAGTCAATCTTTCCCTCTAGGTTGAGTGTTCTTTGAGTGATGGTATCTTGTTCATTTTCTCTATCCCATACCTTTATGCCTGGCCTGGGATATGGAAGACTCAGAGTAAATATTTAAGTAGTTGATGATTTAATAAGTAAATCTGTATGAAAGAGTCTTTAGTCATTCTTCTATGACTCAATATATTGGTGTCATTTCAATTATAAAAAATATAGACAAAGTATTATCCTTTTTCTAGTTTTGAAAGATAAATAGTCCCCCACAAAACTCTTCCTCCACAATCACATCTGTCTGACAAAGCTTCTACTGACTTTCCTCTTCTTTCCAGATCCTTTACCAGTCGGAGTTCTTGACAAATGTTCCAGCTCTTAGTAATATTCTTTAATTGTAAGACAAAGGCAGAAGGTTGATGGACTAAGTGTTTTCTGTGACAATGTCCCATTGGTTTGGTTCAAAACTAGAGCTGATTTCTCAGTTGCTGAAGGTAATTGGCCATTAAGAAAGACCATTTTCATGAAATATGATTGTCTTGTTGGTGGTCTGGATTGGGCACAGCTTGCAATGTTGAAATCTGCCTTTTTGGGGGAAGTTTTATGCTAGTTGACTGAGTGCTAGTTGCACCAATGAGAAGGCATGAAGAGAAAGTGCCAAAGAGTGCAGGGCCATCACATCAGAGTAACCTTGGGAGAGGGTTAGGATGTGGGGTCTGGATTACACTGGAATAGGAAATGTAGCATCATGTGTAGGAAGCCCTACTGGCCAACAGCAGGGTGCTGAGTGCTTTGACAGAGAAGGCCTCACAGTGGAGCCATCCTAGGTGAACCAGAAGCTAGGATAACAGGGGCAGGAGACCCTGGACTCTGTACTGAAAGCACTGCAGGTAGGATAACCTGGTTTGAGTGTGTAGGTGTCTGGAGAAGGAAAAGAAGTATTGTTGTTAAGTGGTCCAGACAGAGGAATTAGGTTTTATATGCTGCTTTGGTCAGACACTAACTATAGCTAGTTATGAAAACAGGTGAAAATCCTGGAAACAAAATATTCAAACACTCAAAGCAAAAAGCAGGAGAAAAAAATGAGAGTGAGGTGTACCTGAGGGCTTTGAACCAATGAATGGGCATTGAGTATAATTCCAGGCTAGGCAAGTTCCTAACACCTGTAGTAGACCAACAGGCCAAGAGAACAGCAAGTGAATTGTGCAATAAGGGTTAAGGAGTCATATGGGCATCAGAGGGGACTAAATGGTATAGGGTTAAATCTGAGGTTTGTGAATACTTTTCCAGGAAGTCCTGGGGACAAGGGAGGGGCAAGCTAATGTTACATTCAGGGTGGAAGCAAGACAATGCTTGGGAAATTTATAAAATGGTCAGGTGGAAGGAAGCCACAGGAAACAACAGACAAATGAGATTGGTACTGGCAACAAGCTTTGATAACTGAGTGGTATTTCATCACTCCCTGAGCTCCCAGTTTCCTTCTGCAGGAGCAGAGACCAGGCGGAGTGCAGTTTAGGAAGAGCCTTTTCTGAAGAGCAATAAGCAAGCTAGAGTAAATGACATCTGGATAGGGAAGCAGCACAGCTCCTGCCACCTTGCTTATGCCTCAGAATACCCCACCACAGTCTTCCTAAACGTCTATAACTGATACTGGCTTCACTGTGGCTGGCTGAGGGATCTCAGAACATTGTACACCCAGGGGATTGTTGTATCTACTTTGGGCAGCACTGATTGCAGACGAACCTTCAGAAGCATGACCTTGATTATATCTCAGTTGGAGCCATCTTGTATATCTGACCACTTTGCTAATTTCTGGCCTTCACTTGGAAAGCTTCCAACTCATTTGCGTGCTGCACCATGCAGTTCTGCCTCTTTAGTGTTGTCTTACAGTTGTACTCAGTAAACAATGAATATAAAATCAAATTAATTACTGGACACTCCATGCTATTTAATTTTAAGGCTCCCATTTTGCTAGTATTTCTTCTGAGAACAACAAGGCATGGAGCACCAGGCAGCTGGACTGGTTCTCCTTGAACATCTTGTTGAGGGGGAGAAAGAGGAAAGGGAAGAGAATTAAGAAAACTCAAAGGGGAGTGTTGGTGGAGAGAAAAGAGAAAGAGTTTTTCAAACCAACTTCCTGGGATCCCCTAATTATCTAAACACACAAACAGAAAGAGGACACATTAATTGTTCTGGAGAAAAAAAAAATCTAAAATATTTAAGGTATTCTGTCTCAGAGTTTTGTGTTGTATTTGCTTAAATTCCTTTGCAAAACAAGTAAGATTTGGGCTGTTTTCATCAGCACTCATTCCCAGTTCCTCACAAAGGCTCAGATTTACTCTTTGATCTTTTTCCTTGATTGAGATTTCCCTCTGAGCTGAGCTGAGGATGTTCCAACAAGGCCCTGATTTCTGACTTTAAAGACCACATCAGATTCCTGTCATTATCATTACACTCCCGATATGACACTTGCCCTCAGCTTCATTGCCTTGATGCTAGTTGTGATCACAGGCTTAGTTGCCTGACTCTATAATTTATTAATATCTGTCTCCTCCCCTTGAACTGCATCTTCTCTGTGGATTGGACCTATCTCTCTTCCCATCATTGTTGTGTTCCTGCCCTTCAGTATCTGGCCTAGAATCTACCGAGCACATGGTAATTCTTGGACAGATGGACAAAAGAGTGACAAAAGTCAGCAAGGAGGAAATGGAGGGGAGATCCTACTTCAGTTCCTCAGAGGTCATAGCCTGGAACCTACAGCCTTCTTAGAGTCCTGGAGCTTGGTTCCCTGTGTTCCATAGCAGGTAAGAAGAACTTTTCTCAGAGTCCGGACTCCCATCAACCTGTCCTTTCAGCCTTTCCCTGGGAAAGCCTTGCTTCCCTTGGGGCTAGCTGGCTGAGGTGGCTTTACTCCCTGCCTCCCTAACAAGACCTTTATACACAAGGATTTCTGTGTCTTCCTTCTCCAAGGTCCTAAGATCCTGGGGTAGAAATTGTGCCTTCTTTAATACCTGAAAGCCCCAAAGATATGATTTCTCCTGTATATATTGCTTCTTCTGTTTATTCTACTTGGAGAAGCCTCCCTTTTTCTCATTCAAATCTTCCCCTCTTCCAAGACCCAGCTCACACTCTGCCTTCCCTGTGAAGCCTTTCCAAGATACTCCACCCAGTCATTCTCTCTCCTTAATAGCTGCACAAAAGCCTTAGCATGTATTTTTATTGCAACTCGCCATCACTCTTACCCTGATTGACTGTGATTTCTTGGCTTACTGAAGGCAGATATCTCTTCTGTCTCAAGTACCCACCTTTCCCCACTTGGCCCTAATTTTCCCAGTTCAAGCACTGGAAGTTTCACATGCCTGAAACTTTCTCAAGTTTGGAAAAACTAGAACAGTTGATCATCCTTAACTTTCCTCTAGCTTCAGCTACCTCCAAGTCTATGTCAAGCTGGAGTCAACTTGAAATTCAGGACTCAATTCAAGAATATCTTCTTCTACAGAGGTGTCTCTTAAGGACACAAAATGTTCACTCTTATGATATAGTTACTGCTCTACTATGTATCTAGAATGTGGGTTTCTTGATTGAGTGTTTCATACGTTAAGTGCCCAGAGCAGCATTTGACACACAGCAAGTCCTCAAGAAGGAAATGTTTGTTGAATAAGCACACATTATAGGTTGAAGATCCTGAAGTCCTAATCCCAGCAACTGTGACTACAACCTTATTTGGAAATGGTCTTTGCATGTGACAAAGATGAGATTATCCATGTGAGCCCTATCCTAACATGACTAATGTTCTCATAGAAAGGAGAAATTTGGATAGAGAGAGACACACATACAAAGAAAACAAACTAGAAAGAGATTCAGAGAGGAGGTGGCCTATTTAAAGCCGGGAAACACCTGTGGCTTTCCAAGAAGCTGGGAGAGGATCCTGGAACAGTCCTTCCCTAGCAACTTTAAGGGATTGTGCCGCTATAAATGTCTTGATTTGAATATCCATCTTCAAAAATTGAGAGATAACAAATTTTTGTTGTTGAAGTCACTAGGTCCATGGCATTTTGTTATAGTACCCTCATAAAACAAACTTAATAAAGTTCAATTAGGAAATAATTATATTCTCCATCTCACCTTAACCTGAGTACAAGTACAAACCTGCTCCGCAGAGCTGGAAGCTTCTATTGCCCCTAGTTGAAATCTGGAAGCCACAGAACTCATCATCTGGTTCGTAGATAATGAATGGTCTCCAGGTCCCATCCAGTTAGAAGAATAATCTTGTAATAGTCATCAGAGTGTCCAGTTACATGATATTTAGCTACATAGTCACAATCCTTCTTCCTTCAATGTACCTGGTGAGTCTTTCAGCCTGGATTTGGAGAAGAGGGAGTCTGGTCAACTTCTCCATTTCCTTCCACCTCGCCCCCAGTGTTGGCCCCAGGAATTTCCTGACCTCCAAGTGGTGAGAGGAGGGAGAGGAATGTTACTCACCTGGAAATAAAGTAATGGGAGCTGTGTGGAAATTGCTTCGTACCGACTTTCTCTGGTTCTTCTAGTTGAAGTGATCATTTTCAGGGACACTTTCACCAAGGTTCCACAGGGAACACTTGGCTGCAGTTCCTGTTGGGGAAGGCTCTTCTTCAGGTGCTGAGGTGGCCGTAGACAATTTCCCAGGCAGTAAGAGAATGGTACCCATTCTTCTCTCCCTATGAGAGTAGGACTCCTTATACAGCCCCAACTCTTGGTTCCTGAAACAATGTTGCATTATAGTGACTTCAGCCCTTAACACCTTTGAGGTGTGTGCAGTGAAGATCTACATGGGCAGTTGTGCTTTATTTTTAAATGTGGGCAGTTGCAAAGGGGCAGTTGACTTGCTTTGGCTCCTAGAAGAGCCAGGGCTAGAGTATAGGAAGTAGAGGCACATCAGATGAACCAGAGCATCTCGCACTGGAAAGTGAAGAAAGGCTCCAAGGATGAAAGAAATCCATGAGAAGACGCAAGGACGAAGTCAAGGTTCCAGACAGTCATCTTGGGCAATGCAAACGTCAAAATGTCAGGAGGAGGAATAAATTATAACCCATAAGTTAAAAAGAATGTTCGGGTACATGCTGAGACTGAAAATAGAATGAGTCTAGGAATCAAATAGGTGTCCCTAGGAGCTCAACTTGATCCTCAAGTATCATCCCGGAGGGGATCTCTCATTTCGTCCCACCCTCCCCAGTTTTCCAATGGAGAGATTGTAACTCAGAGAGACATAGTAACTTTCCCAGCATCACTTAATAGTCTATTAAGTGACAAATATGGGACCAGTCCACAGGCTTTGGGACCCCAGTTAAGTGCTGCTGATGCCCCTACGCTGGCTAGAACAGACCACCAATATGGGCTTCTACCTGCTCACCAGCCTCAGACGTGTCTCTGCCTAATGTGGAGGCCCATCTTCTCCCCTGTGTCTGACCATTCCTCTCCTCCTGGGTGAAAGGAATGTCCTTGGAGCAACCCTCAGAGGATACGACCACTTTCCACCTGCTGACCCCCATGCCAAAAACTTATTAGGCAGCTGCCTGTCACCTCCACCTTAATAAATAAGAATCTCTTTTCAGCTTCCTTGTCTTCCTCACCTCAGGGGGCCCACCTCCTGTAACCACACTGTCAATTACACCTCATGTCTAGCAAGGCCAGAGCTAATGAAAAGCAATAGAGAATTCACTGCGTTTTAATGAGGGAAACATGGCTTTTTACAGGGAACAATTTATTGGGCCAATTCCCCCTGTCCATCACCCAAGGGAGTTGCTGCCTCTTTGTACCCTGTGTTTGTTACTATGTCAGGCACCATGTAAAACTGCCAGCCAAGCACTGAGGGGAAGGCTCTGACTCAATTTGCAGGGTGACATCTCTAATTTCCCTCCTTGAATCAGTAAGTGATTCTGGCAATGATATGCATAGAAATTAATTACTCCACCTTCCTGCTTCCTGGGCAGCCAGGAGCAGGATTCCTCTCAGCTTGAGCAGCTGGGCCAGTGTCCAGTGTCCAGTGACCTTCATCATCCCTAGCTGTTTATCCTGGCAGGAGGGTGGAGGGGAGACAGAAGGTGACATTATCCTAAAAGGACAAGGGAAAAAAATTCATGGGGGGAGAGCATCCTGTGCTTTTAAGCCCTGTTGAAGGCCAGAGGCAAATGCCATGTCTCTCACCATTTCCCAGGGTGAGAGGGAGGATGAAAATGCAGGAGAATATCTGAGGCTGAGATTTATCCTGCCAGTAGTTTTCTCTGTGACCTGGGGTAGGAGTTTCATCTCTGAAATAAAGGGTTGCTAACAGAATGATTGCTCCAATGTTCTACAAAACAGGACTTCCCTCTACACCCCCATCTATGGATAACATATTAAATCACTCTGTCAGTGGACTTTAGGGTTGATTGACCCATGTGACCTTCAGTAAGTCTTTTTAATTCTCTAAATGTGGTCATACTGTTTACAGTCTACCTACTTTCAAAGATGCTACTGTGTTTAAATTTAAACTGTATTTAAATGAGATAGTTGCTTTAGTATATAAGATTATATAATTTATGTTCTAAACTCAGGTTTGTCCTGAACATATTAGAGCAGTGATAGTAAACCTTTTAGTGCTTTCAAACAGCCTGCTGCAGCACACATATGTACCATAATTCGCCACCACTGAATTAGAGGAAGCATCTACTTTAAGAACTGACCAAGAATTCTTTTCTTAAAATATTCTTTACCCTTTTTGATACATCTGAAGTCCTACCATTAGAGATTCATCTTTGTCTTCATATATCACTTAGATTGTAATAGTTAATTTTTTTACTAAACACTTGTGTACTCCATTCTACATACCACACTTAGATAAGGAGGTCACTATCACACTTTTCTTAAGTTCACAGTAAGATTTGTAAGGAAATAATATGATCATTTTATGAAGTTGAGATTCTGATGAATAAATTAGCTAGTATTTGTGTTATGGCTTGTGTTTAGATGTTCCTCCAAACCCTCATGCTTTCTCAGAGGTGGCTAAATCTACAGTGTTTGATTGATTCATGGTGAGGCTGGGCTGGAGGGCACTGGGACTAGGGCTGTGAGTGCTACCTGCCCTAAGTAGTCTGAATAAGATAAAAAGGGCAGAGAGATGATGTTACTGTCTCGTCGCTTTTGCTGTCTTCTGCCGCCAGGAACTGTTGCCCCTCCACCACCTGAGCCAGCTGGTTATGGACTGAAACGTCTATAAACTGTAAGCCAAATCAGCCTTTCCTACTTTAATTTTGAATGTTGGATATTTTGTCTCAGCAATAAGAGAAAAGTAACTAACACAATCTGTAAGCACAGAAGATATAACATTTTTTAAATATTACTTTTACTGAGATATAACTTGCAAAAATAAATCACCCATATTTTAAGTAAAGAATACGGTGAGTTTTGACAAAAGTATACATCTATATAATTTGCTATTGTTTAGATTTTTATTTTTAAGCATTTTACAACACATATATACAGTAGTACCTTGTTACATGAATGGTTTTGTTTGCAAATAATTTAGTTCACAAACAGAAGCATTTGACAAAACTTTGTTTTTGTTTGCAAACTCTGAATTGGGTTACAAATACTACCATGGCCATCTTTTCCACATGAGTGCAAATGTGGCCTTCTTTTCTAAAATCATAGAACAAATTATGTTCTGCTTTATCCTTTAGCCTATGTTTAATTTTTTTTAGCTTTTTGAATGTTTGAGATGTTTGTCTCTTTTTACTCCATATTTATTTTTCTCTTCACGTTGATGAATTTTTATATTTTTCTCAGTTGTTGGCAATTTTAAACAAGTAGTTTAACAAGTAGTCTTTTACAAGTTTTGTGTGGATAAACGTAAATTCTGATAGATTTCTCAGAATTTTCTAATGGCACGGTCATGTTATCTGAAAATAAGGGCTTTTAATTGCTGTTTTCTAATTTGTAAGACTTTTATTGGGTTTTCTTGCCTTATTGTACTGGCTACAATCTCCAAATATGGTGTTGAATAAGGGTAATGAAAAAGAATGTCTTTATTACTAGAAAAGTGTACAATATTTCACTGTTAAGTATTATGTGAACATTGAATGTTTTTAAGTATATCTTTGATCAATTTTTCAGTTTGGTGAGGATTTTTAAAAGATCATTAATGCTGTTGAATTTTACCAAATGCATTTTCTGTTCCTGTTTAAATAAACATGGTACTCTTTATTTCATTAATATGATACATTACATTGGTTTATATTTAATTGTTAAACTAACATTATATTTCTTATATAAATCTCACTTGACATGGTAGAATACTCTTTTTGGATGCCAATAGTTAATACTTTGTTACAGTTTTTATGACTACATTTGAAAGAGAGAGTCTATAGTTTTCTTATTGTGTTTTTTGTTTTTGTGTAAAGGAAATAGTCTCCTCATAAAAAATTTTAGAAAATGTTTCTTCTTCCTTATATTCTGAAAAAATTATGGAAGATTGACATTATCCATATATATATATATATATATATATATATTATATACACGCACACATACACACACGTATATATATATATATGTACATACATAAATATATATATATATATATATATATATAAAATGGTACTTCAGTTCACAAAGCTTTTATTTGAAAACACAAGCATTTGCAAAATTTTGTTTTCATTTGACAAACATGATTGCAGTGACATCTTTCCCATAGAAAAACAAATGTGACCTTTTTTTCCAAAATTATACAACAGGTCAAGTTTATGAACCCAAGAACTCATATACATATATGAATTCTTTTGTTTCTTTAAAATTATTGTTTAAGTTACTAATGAGTTCATCTTTGTTCACTTTTGTTATTTGTTTGTTTCAAACAACTTGGCTATTTCATCTAACTGGTTGAATTATTAGTGTAAAATACTTGCTATATTCCTTTATTATCCTGTCATTTCCTATAGTGTTAGAGTCAGTATTTAAACACAAATTCTTTCAGCCACTAGAATTTATTCTCCTTCTGCAGTCCAATCTTATGAAGTTTGTCTGAAAGGGACCATATACTGTATGCAGTGCTTGAGGAGAAATACCTTAAGAGTGGTTGAACAGATAAGAAGCAGGTTTGCTGGAAGTAAGTTCATGTGTGTGTGCATGAACCTGGGGTCAAAGAGCTTAGAGAATGGAGCTGTGGAGCTCAGGAAAGTATGGAGAAGGAAGTGTTAACGGTTTGCCTCTTTAAGTAATTTCTGTATATACTTGGATTACATAAACACACCAATGTCTTCTGTGCTGTAACAGGGAGGATCTGTGGGTATCAGGGGTGTACAGGGAAAGAGGAACAGACACTGTGTTACTGATCCCATGCACAGTGCTCCGTGAGGAGCTTGCCTGTCCCGCATGTCCCAAATGATGCCTGAATTCTCTCTCAGTTTTCTCTCTTGTTTCACAGCAAAACTCTCACGTTTACAACATATGTTGATAGTATGCATCTTTAACTTGCTACAAACACACCATTTTCTTACTCAGAATCCACCCCTCTTTCCTTATTTCAAATTGGCAGGACTTACTTTCTGCTATAGAAGGAAGATATTTAATTTCCCAGCTTCTCTTGCAGCTAGGTGTGACCTTGTGACCAGTTTAAGTACAATAGTGCCCCCCTTATATGCGGGGGATACATCCCAAGATCACTATGGATACCCTTAAACTTTGGGTAATACCACATCCTATAATTTAGTGCCCTTTCTATGTTACTAAGCACTTTTTTATGCACTATGGCCATAATTTTCACAGTTTGAAGTACAGTGGCATAAGCAGTACAAATTTCTTTTTCTTTCTTTACATTGTCACTGATAGAAGATTTGTTCCTTCTGTGTATCTTGATAATATCAGCGTACAATTATTTAGTTTTCTTATTAAATTGAGAATCTTTATATTCATTTAAATAAAATACTGTATGGATTTTATTTGGAATATCTGATCTGTGCTATCACTACTCTTGTGCTTGGAGGTCATTACTAAATAAATTAAGAGTTTCTTGAACACAAGCACTACATACAATACAGTCAAATTGATTGGTAAGAGAGCTACTAAAAGAATAGGCAGGTGGCACATACTACATGTATTCACTGGATAAAAGAATGATTCATAAGCTAGGCACAAGATTTTATCATACTACTTGGAATGGCATCCAATTTAAAACTTACAAATTGTTTCTTTCTGAATAACACACATGTATATTGCAGGTAAGCTGAAACCTCCAGGAAGCAGAACTACAGACAGGTAGGAACTGGTGTGTAGAGAAATTTAGGGAATGTGGATTTCTCTTTTCCTTCTGGTGAGCATTTTCACAGATTACATTGGCATTATATACCTTAAACGGAATGAAATGAAAATGGGATGCTTGGCATATGCAAAAGTTCTTAGGGCAACAGGCAAAAGAGCTAAATTTGGAAAGCCAGCATACATCAGATGGCATATTTGAAGAAAAAGAACCTAGATCCTTGATGATATTGTTGAATCTCTGAACCATCCCTGGAATCATTTACCTGATTAATGTAAGACAATAAATGTATTTTAAATTTTTTTTCAGTACCAGGGGTTGAACTCCGACCCTTGTTCTTCCAAGGTAGGTGTGGTACCACTTGAGCTAAATCTCCTACTCTAGTAAATGTATTTTAGTAAGCCACTTTTAGGTGGTATTGTTTATCAGAGCTTTAATATCTTAACTGATAAACCCATGAGGGTTGCCTTGTACTTAGTTGTCTCATTTGGTAGCAAGATATTTACAAAATCAGAAATGTGAGCACTCTGATCATATAGTAGTACTAAACATCAAAATAATCCCAAAATGCTTATGTTCATATAATCTTGAGACTATGGGCAAAATGAAAATATGAATTTAAGTATTCTTCTAGAGAACTCTGGAACTCTGCAAAAATATATCCATGATAAAGACCCAAGTGGGGGAAGCTTCAGGAGAGTAAGTTTAGAAAGGAAGAATTCTGTAAGATGGTGAGGTATTTGTAACTTCCCTTGGTTTGTTATTGATATAACCTCTTGCCATTTTCTCTAGAACAATTGCCAGCATAACCTTTAAATTACAAAGGAGCTTGACATTTGCAATTAAGTATAAGAAAGAATAATGACTTTCTCTTATAAAGGCAGCCTTCTTAAATGAAGATGAGTCTGAAGGGATCAGAGGAGTGGTGAGATGAAAGCGGAGAACTGCTATTACCTGGAAGAGGGAAACCAACCCTCCAATAGACCTGTGAAAAAGAAGGCCATCTTCAACATAATCAGAGAAATTCATAGAACAGAACATGAAAGAAGTATGGTGCCATTTAAAAATATTACTCAAGATACTACTACAAATATTGTACTAATACTAAAAATATTACTCAAGATATTATAGTAAAAATAAAGAAGTCTGATCAGACCAAGGAGGATATGAAACTGTTCTCATTCATAAACACTGCTGTTGAAAGGGTTAATTGCCAAAACAGTCCTGGAGAACTACCTGGCAAGATCTGCAAAGGACATGCAAACACTTACAAGCAGAAACTCTCCAGAACCTATTGCAGATTGTGCATGAAAACAAACATACATGGGAGCACCATGAACCTTAAAACAGTGAGCAGTTGAGACTATTGTGTCTTCATTGCTCTTTAAGAGGGGAACTGATCAATAAACTGTTGTGTACTCACAGAAAAGAACAGTGCACAGCATCAAAGATGAAAGAGTTAGTACATGTCCACTGTTGAATAAGGAGGGAGACTTGTAGAATATTGTGCACAGCATTCTACCATTTATGCAAACTTAAAACTTGGCAAACATGGTAGTGTGCCTTTTGCAGGCCCATGCATGAACCTTAGTAGTATAAATGTCTAAGTGGAGACTGTAAAACCAGAATCAGGGTAGCTCCTACTTTCCAAGGAGAAGAAGGTAAAAGGAACTGGAAACCAATGTACAAGGGACCACAAATAGACTTGCTCTCTCCATTTCTCAACAGGGGGGTTGTATAGGGGCCTTCATGAGCTCTATATCTTTTTGTATGCTATGACTTTTTTATTAATATTACTTTAAAAGGCATGGGAAGCATTGAAACAAAGGATATGGGCTTGGGGAGAAGTCCCGAGGTCTTGATGGTAGAAAAGTCAGTGACAAGAAAAGTCAGGTCTTGGAATTGGAGACCCACACCTGAATCCCAGCTCTGGCTGGCCCGCTATGGTGTGATTGCAGGGTCAAGTAATTAACCTCTCAACAACCTGATTTCCCCAGGTGCAAGATAAGACTAATGATATTTACTGTTACCTGAATGTGGTCAGTTCAGTAATTCAGTAAAATATTTTGAGTAGCTAGGACAGTACTTCTACTTAAGGAGATTGCACATTCTGATTTATCTGAGACAATCTTGATTTATACCTTTCAATCTCAAAAGTGTTTTGATTTGGACAATAAATTATATTGTAACCCTATATATTGAAAATCCTCAATGGAACTATATAGTCCCCTTTTTGGATTTTAAATCCGTAGAAACAGCAAACAATAGTCCTCATTTTTTCCAAAAGCCTACCTCACCCTATCTGTGTAGTGGGAGGTCCAGAACCTTCTATATAACAAGCTCTGAATAGCTAATCCACTGGATTTTATTGCTGCCAGACTCCTGCTTAAATTCTAATAAAGCATAGGGCCAGAATAAAATAGAAAGTTTTGATATTAAGAATATAGTAGGGCAAAAAATGTAAATAAAATAAGTAAAATAAGATGCTGAATCAATCCAATAAGAACTTTTATTGAGTACCAGGAATTTTCTAAGTCACATGTGGAAACACAGCCCTTATGGATGATAAAACTGACACCAAAGAATTAATACGTGTCGTGAATCGAGGTAGCCTGACCTCAGAATTAATTAATTACCTCAATCCTTTGCCAAAGAAATAATAGGATCACGTCTTTAACCTAATTAGTACAAAACACAATATTCAAATGAGTGGTGTTCTTTGAAGTAGCTGTTAGAAGGTTGTATGTGTGTGTTTCTATTATGTGGCCTTTGCTTGGTGAAGCTAGAATCTTTTGGAAGTCACATTAGAATGTATGTTGGCACAAGCCATTAGACACCATCAGATTTCTTGCATTTTAAGGTAGATGTGGTTTGGGGGAAGAATCAAAAGTTACATAGAATTAGAAAATAAAACCATAATGAAATAGTGCTATAAACACACTTGAATGACTAAATTACAAAGATTAATAGATTAAGTTTTGGTGAAGATAGGCAGTAACTGAAATGTATATATGGTTGGTTGGAAGAAAACCTGGGAAGGCCTCTTTAGAAAGTAGCTTGACAGCTTCTTATATAGTTAAGCATACACTTACTATACAACATAAGAGAAAGGAAAGCTATATGCACAGAAAGTGCTGTGTTTGAAGCTTTATGGCAGACACACAATAGCCTCAAACTGGAAATAATGTGGATGTCTATCACCAGGCATAAGACAAGCCATCTGTGGTGTATTCCTACCCTTGGAATATTTCTCAGCAATGAAAAGGAGGGATGATAGATGCATATAACAACATAGATATGTTTCAAAAGTATGAGACTGTATTATGTTTTGTAGCTAGATGTCCTCTGAAAGCCTCATGCGGTCGGTCCTAAGTGGCATTTTTCAGAGGTGGCTGAATCTAGGGTCTATGCTGCTAGGATTAAGTATCTGATGCTAGGATTGAGGGGACCCCTGCCCAAAAGACAAGTAACCTGGTTCAAATATAAAGGCAGACTTGGATGCTGCGGCATTGCCTATTTGCTCTTTTCTGCCAGCCCTGAACTCTTTCTCCTCTGTGATGCCTCTCTGCCATGATGCCTTCACTTAGAGCCAGCCAATCACAAACTGAAGCCTTTACAAACTGTAAACTGGAGTAAACCTTTCCTTCCTTAACCTTAGGGATTGAGTATTTTGTCTCAGAAGCACAATGAGTAACTAAGAGAAACTGGGCAAAGGAAGCCAGATGCAGTAGGTTTTCCATCATATCATTCTATCTCCCACCCACTATAGTTATCCCTGTTTTATAAATGGTGATACTAATGCATAGAGTAGTTAAATCTGAGTCATATAGGGAACAGTTTTAGAGCCAAGGTCTGGCATTAGCAGCCTGACATTTAAGGCTAGGATCTTAGTAGTTATGCAACTCTGAAGGCTTCTGCTGTCACAGCTCCTGTGACATAAACTCAGATACATTCTTAGCCAGTCCCAGTATATCTGGCCTGTTGCAACAGAGAATGACTTGGCTTTCAGAGCCTCTGCCATGGAGGAAGGGTGCAGCAGTGTTCCTAAACTACAGAATCACTGTGGTGGAAACCCCTGACAAATGCTGTGGATCTGGCCTGCTCTGCATGCAGCTGAGTCCACCTGAGTTACACTTCTCTACTCTTCAAGTTAGGTCTGGAAGGAAAGCCTCAGTGATTATACTCTTTCAGAATCTGAGATCTGATGTTTGTGTTTTACTCTGTGGGATTTCCACTCCAGCTTTCCCCAGGCCTGGCCAGGAACTCTTCTTCATGATACTACGACACTCCATGTTTTTCTGTGTCTGTTGATACACATGAAAACAAGAGCAAAGGGAGGTCTTTCTCCAGTGCCTGGAAAGTCATTTGTAAACAATAACTGTTTATAAAATAAAATGAACTAACATATCACGTATTGGTTAGTTTTACAATCCATGGTCACTTGGTCCAGTTGCTCTGGCCTGCAGTAGTTTAGTAGATCTTGATGGGAGGTATGGTAGAAAAGGCCTGGCCTGGGGCAACTGAGAAGCTAAGAGAGAGATAAAGGAAGGGGCAGGGCCCTACTATACTTTAGAAGTTAACACCCTACAGAACTGACTTTCTTCCACTAGTTTCTACCCTTTTGTTTTTTATTTTATTTATTCATTCATTCATTCGTTTGTTTATTTATTTATTTATTTATTTATTGAGACAGGTCTCACTTTTGTAGTTCAAGCTGGCCCTGAGCTCAGTCTCAAACTCCTAGCAATCCTCCTGCCTCCGCCTCCCAAGTGCTGGGATTATAGGCTTAAACCACCATGCCAGCACTGTGGTATGTGGTTCTGATTGCTGGTGGGCATGAGCCTCCACGCCTGGCATTGTTGTATGTGGTTACCAGGGATGGACCTGGGTTCTTGCACTTGCAAGGCAGGCGCCAGAACCACTGGGCTAAATCCCTGGCCCTAGTTTCTACTTTTTAAAGTTTCTACCACTTCTCAATAGCCCTCAAGTGTGGAGATGAAGCTTTCAAAACATGGGTCTTTTGGAATTTTTTAAGATCCCAAAACTATATACTTCCCTATAAAAACTGGTTAGTCAACTAATAGACATTTCTCAATTGTTTACTGTTGAGCATTCCTGTGGAGGATGCACATCAGGAACCTTCTCACTGACTGTGCTCACAGGTCTTATATCAGGAAGTAAAGAACAGAGTGTGAAGTAGAGCAAGGCCATACTGGGGAGTGGCCCTGACAAGAAGTTCTTACAAAGTAAGGAGAGATAGTACAGGCTGAGAGATACAGGAAGTCCCTGGGCTAGACACACCCACATCCTGGATCTGAAAGTGGGACAGGAAGGGAATTTAGGGAATGGCTCTTCATTTCTATGGTGAGAGTCATAGTCATCATAAAAGCTGGCTTTTATGATGTTTCTGAGTTTCCACATTATGGAAATTGCACAGGCATGACTGTGGTCAGGCCACACAAGAGATTTCATGTCTTTTTCCAGGAAGATTTGTAAATAAATACAGGCTCACAAGAGGGTGTCCATATACTAACCAGGTAGGCTGGGCTGTGATAATGGTCTGGCTCTTTTACAATCAATCTGTTGACATTCCTTGTCTCACACTCAAGCCCATTTCCTACCAAGTCCACACCCCGGGCCAGCACCTTGGAGTTTGTGGGTGGGATGCATAGTCCTCAGGGCACATCTAGATATGGTTATTTTGGGCTATTAACACATCCTCTTCCATCACATGTGATGATTATTATGGCCAAGCAGACAGTAGTGACTGCCATTCAGAGAATCAGAGGATGAGCAACATCCAGCAGCCCCTAGTCTGCGGGGTGTTGTGTGGTCAGTCAATTTCATGAACAATTCAAGGAAGTGTCTTGGAAGCAGACAGTCTTTAGCAAAAGGCATAATGGCTGGTCACCTAGATCAGACTTTGTCCTCAGATTAGACCTGTCTTAGACAATGTCTGTCTTTAGCAGCAAAAGAGCATTACATGGAAAAGAGCAGAAATGGAGAGGGTTCCCAGGAAACTGAAAGAGATGCCACCAGAAAGCTAAACACACAGGGATAAAGGAAGACTGAGGCAGGGAGATACTCTCTGGCCGTTTCTTCCCTATTAGGAGCTTCTGTGTAGGCTGCCTAGCAATCACTCTGCGTTTGCTTTTTTATTTGTTCTCCCAATAGATCTGTCTGAAAGGAATTCCATAGATCCATGTCCACTGGAGCATCACATGTACATGATTCAATTAACCTTTAGGGTGGCTCGGGAAGTTTGTGCAATAGGAGAGCTATACCTTAATTGGCAGCCTGACACAGACAATAAAGTTTGATCAGATAAAGAGGCATTTGGGATGTCATTAGCTTCTTCTCCTGAAGACTATGTGGTATGTAAAAGTTGTTCAATTTCTTCCAGAGAAGGAAAAGAAAGAGGAACCTGGCCCAGGTTTTCTGCACTTTTTGACTTATTAAATATTACATTTTCCACTGTATGTATCAAGTGGGTCTAGTATTTTGGTCTATATGCAGCCTCTAACCTCATCTTTATTGCTCTGTCCTCCACCAAATGATTATTTTCTTGTTACTAAAATTTTGTACTTTTCAAGAAGTGTTTTGAAAAAAGAAACAGGCAGATGTAGGGATGCCTTTTCAAGAGTTCTGAGTGGGAAAAATGGGCAAAGTAGAGGGGAGGTAAGATTGTGTACCAGAGAAAGCTTGGAAAAAGGTGGACTTGGTGTTTTTACAACTTTCCTGGGCACAGAAATTGGGGGAAGAGGATTGTGGAAACCAGGGGGATGGATACTAGGTCAATGTTTGATCATCTCTTATTTAGAAGGTTTTGAATCTTGACTCTTCCAGTGATTCAAGAGAAAAGAGGAGAGGAAAGGAAACAAGAGGAGGAGAGGGAAGAGAGGTGGGGGAAGGAGAGAGGAGAAGACAGGAGCAGAGAGAAGATAAAGGGAGAAGGGAGTTGAGGGGGAGAAGCTAAGATTTACAGAATGCCTCTGTGTGCTCAGCAAAGTCCAGATATCTCTCTGATTCTCACAGTCAGTCCTAGGAGTGATCTGATGCTGTGCGGTAGTTATAGGTGGAGTAATTGAGAGGTTTACACAACTTGTGGATGTCACCAATCAGTAGGTTATCAGGGCTTAGATTATATTTTAACTCTTTTCCCTGCTCCCCTTCAGAAGGAGGATGATAGCTTGTTTGAAACACAATCTCTTCTGTTTAGAGAACTCTCTATTAAGTGCAATATCTTCCCATTTTCCTACAAGACACAAAAAATTCCTAGCAACTTAATTTATATATTAACTAATGTGCATTTAGAAGAGCTTTGAAATACATAATGTACTAAAAATGGGCAATTAATTGTCGCTCATGCAAAGACACTTAAAATTAAATAGAGCTAGACCGATGAAGGTATGATTGTCACTGCTATGTTGTAAATTCTTTTGGAATTAACGAATTACCATCATCATACATAGAGCAAATGCTCACCTGAACAAAATGCTCTACTGAGAAAAGGGTGGGAGGAGGAAGTACTGTAGAAAAATAGATATTGTGCTTTCCAAGGAGAGAAACCTGGAAAAAACATAAGCAAAATTGATGGTAGGTATAAAATGTCCACACCTATTCTCTCTCTCACACACACACATACATACACACATATAGTCACTTCTTATATTAGGCACTAGGGGTATAGTCTAAACCGGAGACAGTAGAGTTTACAGGCCTGAAGGGAAGATGGTACCTGAATAAATAATCACTGTCCCAGGCCAAAGGGAGAATGAAGCAAACTTGAAATACAGTGTTCTCCCTTTTAAGGGTTTAAATCCATCCTATAGCCTTCCCTCATGTAGTAGCCTTTCCTGCTGTACCACTGTTCTGGCACCTTGGACAATCCTCCAGCTGAGCAGACCTCATGGCCATCCACATGTCCTAGGGGCAGATCCCCTTCAGCATGCTCTGTGTGAACTTTGGTGCCCTTCTGTGGCTGTGGATGTGCGTACCTAACCCTAGACCACTTCAGCTTTTACCTCTGGAGATGGTGCTTTAGCAGAAAGTAGCCATATGTGACTTGAACAGTGATATATAAAAATCCAAGCAGAAGACCACAAGAAGGTCTTTGAGGTCTTTGAGGATTTCATGGCTAGGTTGGGAGGGTTTGAATAATGAGTAATGAGTTTAAAAATGAGTTTTTTAAAAATTCACTGGTACAAATTAAAATATAGCTTGTAATATAATAATGTACACTTATACACTATCTTGGCATGCAGTCTTTGATTTTATTTTTATTTTGTCTTTACTTTTTCATTTTATTCTTTTCCATCATGTTAGACATTATTCCACTTGCATACATTATTTTAAATGTTATTTATTTGTACTTTACATAAACTAAAATTTATTCTTTTGAGCGTACAGTTATATGACTTTTACAAATGCCAAGAGTTGGATAAGTACAATCAAGGCACAAAACAAGCCTATCACACCTCCAGAAATTCCCTTTGGAGTCAAACTGTCTGTAGCCTCCACCCCTGATAACCACTGTTCTAGTTCCTCTCACTGTCACTTCATTTTCTCAAGAATGACACATAAATGGAAGCATGTAATCTTCCAGCTCTTTCCTCCCTCATTTAGCATAGTGCAACTGAGATTTGTCTATGTTAACTTGTGAATCAGCAATTTACTCCTTTTTATTATTAAATGCTCTTCCATCACATAGATGCTTCTAATATGTTTATTAGTTTAGTGAAAAGATGACTAAAGACTTCTCTCCAGTTTTGGGTATTGTGAATAAAGCCACCATAAACATTCACATACAGGTTTTTTTTTTTTTTTCCTTTGGTAAATCAAAGTTTTTATTTCTCCTAAATAACTGATAGTTGAGTTACATGGTAAGTGTATGACTAACTTTATAAAACAAAACTGCCAATCTTTGTATCAAACTGGATGGGTCCACCCATTTGGTTGGCAATGTGTGAGTCCTAGGTGCCATCTTCATAAGCACTACGCATTGTATGTTTCTTCTGTTTAGCATGCTGATGGGTATGTAGTGGTCCCACTTTCCCATAAAAGGAAGTACTCTGATCATATGCTTTTTTTTTTTGCATCTTTTGAGGTAATCATATGGTTTGTCCCACTTTTTTTGGAATTATGGTAAATTATATTAATTGGTTTCCAAATGTTGGATCACACTTGCTTTCTAAATATCAACTCTACTTATTTTTATGTAGTATCATTTTTCTATACTGGTGTATATTATTTGTCAATTTTTATTGTCACTTTAATTATATAAATCAATGGAATACAGTGTGATAATTTGATTCATGTATACAGTATGCAGTGATAAAATCAAGGTAGCTAATATTTGCATCCCCTTAAACATTTTTTAAAATTTTAATTTGTAACAATTGTATGTATTTAAGGGGTACATAGAAATGTTTCAATATAATACATGTATGTCATATATTAATCAAATCAGGATGATAATTTTTCCATCTAATTATTTTGAGTTTGGAAGCTTTGAGCTCCTCTCTTTTAGTTATTCATAAAATATAGAATGGGTCATTGTGGACTATGGTCATTTCATTTTTGTTTTGTTTTATTTTGCTTTTTGGTACCCAGGATCAAACTAGAGCCCCTGTGGTTTCAAGGTAAGCAGGGTAAATGAGCATATCCCCAGCCCCTTACTTTATCATTTGGGAAAACACTAGACCTTACTCCTTCTGTCTGTGTTTGATCAAACAATCTCCTCACTATTTTCCTCCTTGCTTTTTTAGCTTCTTGTAGTCACTACTCACTTGACTTTTCATTTATCATGAAAGAAAATGTGTGTGTTTCTGCATTTGGTTTCTTTCATGCAACATAATGTTGTCTAGGTCCACCCATTTGATTGCAAATAAAACGCATTTTTTCATGGCTGAATAATATTCAATTGAGTATGTATAGCATTTTCCTTTATCTATTTATCTGTTCATTGGCATCTAACTTGATTCCATATCTTAGCTATTGTCCATGGTAAAGACACAAACATGGACATGCAGGTGTCTTTTTGATATTGAATTGTCAATGTTTTGTTTAGAACTTTGATATCCTTTCTTCATGGGGAATACCTTCATGATTTTCTAGTTCATTAGTGCTTTTGTCTAGTAGGTGGTTGAGTGTTAGTCATTTTTACTGGGAAAAAATACTTGACACAGCAACTCTAAAAAAGAGAGGTTTATTTTAGCTCATTTTTTAGAAATTTCAGTCCCTATTCACCAGTCTTGAGCACAAAATGGGGTGGTGGAAGGGCCTGAGCAAATGAAAGGTGTTCATATCATGAGAGTAGAGGAAGCAGGAGGCAGGAAGGGGGATATACCCTCCCAGATCATGGCCGGAGTGACCTTCTTCTTCTGCCTAGACCCCCCTCCCACTATCAAGTCAACTCCCATGCCCACATTCCAAACGCATAAGGTCTTGGGAGACATTTTAGATCTACAGCATAACACTGTAGTGCTGACCAGCAGTGCTGATTTCCTACAGAAAGTAGCCATGGTCAGTATGTTAATATATGAGCACGGCTCTACCTAATAAAACTATTTCCAAATTGATGGGAAGCCGGGGCCTATAGACTGTAGTTTACTAACTTCTTGTTTAGTTTGTTTTTGAGACTCTTCTCTTTTTCTGAGCATTTAATGCTATAAAATTTCCTTTTAGCACCATTTTTCTGACTCCATAAATTTAAAAATGTTATATTTTCACTTCCTGAGGGTCAGAATAATCTCTAATTTTCCTTGATATCTGCTCTTTTTTTTTTTTTTTTTTTTTAGGTTTTTTGAGACAGGGTCTCGCTTTGTGGTTCAGGCTGGCCCTGAGCTCAGCCTCCAACTCACAACACAATCCTCCTGCCTCTGCCTCCCGAGTGCTGGGATGACAGGCGTGAGCCACCACGCCCGGCACTGTGGTATATGGTACTGGTTGCTGCTGGGTGTGGGTCTCCACACCCAGTATTGCTATGTGGTTACCGGGGAATCGAACCCGGGCCCTTGCGCTTGCAAGACAGGCGCCGGAACCACTGAGCTAACTCCCCGGCCCGATATCTGCTCTTTTTAACCCATGAATTATTTTGAACTGTGTTGCTTGGATAAAAATATTTGGGAGTTTTCTGTGGCTGATTTCTAGTTTAATTCAAAGAACATATTTTGTAGGTTTTAGATTATTTTATATTTATTAAAGCTTACTTCACTGTTGGTGAACATCTTATAAATATATGCTCAAAAAGAATGTAGTCTGTTGTTCTGTGAAGTGCTGTTCTACTGAGGGTAGTTGAATTGAATCAGTTTGTAGAGTTCACTACTGAATGATCAGAGAGTGGGGTGGCACTATGGGGCCTGTGATAGATGGGATTAAGAAAAGACAATCAGATTTTGGAGACTCTGAATGATGGTAAGGAATTAGGACAGAGCAAGGAAGTGAAGGCTGAAGGAGAGATCGCAGGACTTGGGTCAGGACTATATCCTTGATGCTTTTCTTTCTGCTTGCTTCAGATTGCTATGAGACCTACCTTAAAGTTTAATTCTTTTTTAGATTTGTCTGGTTCTTTTTAATTTCTGTCAAATTCTGTTTTGTGTATTTAGTTTCTATGGTTAAGTATATACTCATTTAGGATTATACTCCTTGGCACAACTCTGGTAATTGTGTGATGTTCTTTATTCCAAGAAATTTTACTTACTCCAAGGTCTTCTACAACCAACCTATCTTCCTTGACTAGTATTTGCATGGTATAGATGTTCCTATCATTTTATGTTTAGCTTATTTGCATTTTTTAAATTAAAATGCTTTCTTTTGGTCAATATTTATATGTGCCTTTGTTTTTCATCAGAACTGATGATATCTGTGCTGTAGTTAATAAACTAGACCATTTATAATTAGTTTATTTATGGAAGAAGTTAACTTTAAGGCTACCCATGTATTATTTGCTCTTTTTGTTTCTTTTTCCTTTCCACTGCCTATTCTGATTTCTTTGGGATTATCTGAATAGTTTTCATTTTAATTTATGCATTGTCTTTTTTACTATAGCTGTTTTTATTCTTTAGTGATTATTTTGAGAATCAAAATATTAATACTTTACTTTTCAGTTTATATACAGTTGACCTTTTACAACATCAAATAAAGTAGAAATATCATAACTACATAGATATCTTTACTCTTTCTACCTTTACATTATATTTGTCATATATTTGTCAGTACACGCTTTGAAAAGACATCAAGCCTTTGCTTAATGATCATACATATTTTAAAGAACTTAAGGGAAGAAAAATAAGCAATTTTATTTACCCAGTCATTTTTTGTTTCTACTGCTCTTCCTTTATTCCTGAAATCCCAGTGTCCTGTTAGTATCATCCCCTTCAGCTTGGCCCCTTGAACACTAGCTAGCTCAAAGGTTGCAAGTAAGTTGCTTCATCTATTTATGGCTGGACTGCTGGGTTTAGGTCTTTCTTGGCCCAAATCTTGTGGATCTCTCCTTCAGCCTTCATTTCCTTGCTCTGTCCTGATTCCTTACCCACCATTCAGAGTCTCCAAAATCTGGTTGTCTTTTCTTAATCCCATCTATCACAGGCCCCATAGTGCGACCCCACTCTCTGATCATTCAGTAGTGAACGAGGATCCTGTGGAGGTCAGGGGTCTTGTGGAGGTCCTGGAGGCTGAACCAAAGCTAGTTCTCATATGATGCTCCTGAGAATATGTTATAAATGTAAATCCTCACACTACCATATGATAGTCGAATTCTTGATTTCTTGTATTTTAAACAAGATCACCTAGTGATTCTGATGTAATCTCTAGTGTTTATGGATTTCTGTTCATAAGCAACAGTAGAAGAGTAGGCAACTCCTGGAAAAAGGCCACAGACAAGTCCAAAAGGAATGTTTTTGCAGAATGAGGGAGATGTGAAATCCAAAGAATGAGTTCCTGAGGGAGAGGGAGAAATGGAGGTGAGAGGAAGGTGACTGATGGCACAGGTTGCAGAGTAGCGAGGGTATGAGGAAGGCACACTGAGAGAGGAGTGTGACTTCTGAGATAGGAGGGAAAGCAGAGAGAGCACAGAGTCTTTGGAAGTCCATGATGCAGTATGAGACACCTCCTCTCTGATGGCTTCTGTCTTTAGTCAGAATTCGTGGAGGGGACTTTCTCAGGAGAAGGAATGGGGAGTGAATTAGTGTCTAGAGAAATATAGCATGGCCCTGGGGTGCGTAGAAAATAGGATCAGTTAAATGGAGATGATAACCAGCCTTGAGGGAAACACTGAGGCCAGCAGAAGAAATTTACAAAGTAAAGAATGTGGCCTGTGGCCTGAACTTACATGGAGAGCCAATGAGAGAGAGGGAGAACTGGGAAGAAAAGGGCTGTCTGAGAAAGAGTGTGCTGTAAATGGGAATGGAAGGGAGACCAGGATCTAGTGCAAAACCTCCCGCCATTTTGCTGTGTGATTTTGAGCAAGTGAGCCTAGTCCTCTCACCCTTCGAATAAGGACACAGATTTTTAGGTCTCAGGCTATGGAGATCAGATGAGCAAATGGGTTAAAAATTTAAAAATTGGCCTACAGATGTGAAGTTCATAGCTACTATTTTTGTTATTAACACTCTAAGAAATTTGATGTTACTTATCTCTTAAGGGTCTTGGTCATATTGAATGGGCATTTTGCCATTGTAGGGCAGAGAGAAGGCACCTTGCTGTCTTGTCCTAGGACCCATTATTACTGGAGACAATGATCCCTTCAAAACATAGTCTTCCTGAGGCAGAGTTATACTGTGGTGGAATTTAAGGGTGCTTATCAGACTTGAACAAAATTTTTATAGAACCAATTCGGGAAAATGTGCTGCAGAAACACTGGAGATTAATACCTCTGCATCAGTTGTGGGCTTTCAATAATTGACATGTTTCTGATTATTGTTTTATAATACCTTGCACGCTCCCCCTATTACCATTCCATTTTATGACAATGCTAATATGCAGATGTTACTTTAATCTGTTTTTTAATTTATCTCGGCTATCCCACAAGTACATTTTCAAGTGACTCGTTTATTTAGTAGCACCTCATTTATTTTAAAAGTATTTTCTTTATCACTACAAAAGTGCTAATGACATTTTTACATGGCTTCTCTTCCATTTCCAAGTTCAGCCAGTGCCGAGGAGTATTTGTCATTTTCCTCAAGGACAAGACGGCATTTCTGTTTTGTGTGTCTGGATTCCTAACCTACCCGCACTGCACACAGGCTGGAGGTGTCTCCTTCTGAGCCTCCTTCTTACCAAAGTGTGAATGTGGAGACAGAATTGGATCAAACACTGAATGAGAACCACCTAGTAGCCCCTTCAGACATCTCAGACAAGCTGCCTCTGTTTTCTAGCCTGTCTCTGTCTCTGAGTGTGCTCATTATGAAGTTGAACTGACATGGCAGTGCTGTCTGTGTCTAGGAGCAGAGTATATTTGGTATATCTTCTCCTAAGGGGACTTAGTGCTCAGCTCTGCCAAGGCCACTTAAGCTCTGTTCCGGCCTGCATCACTTCTGGCGCTGATCCTTTCCTCAGCTTTAGGCTGGCATTTTCAGTAGTAACTGGACACCATCCCATCACTCTCAGTTAGCTCAAGATCAGAGTCCAACACAGTTATCATCTTTCTATCACCCTCTGGCCCTTTTGGTGGCTATCTTAGCCTATTTTGTTTTATTACAACAGAATGCCAATGTCTTCATCATTTTAAATGACAGTGTTTTTGTTTATGATTATGGTGGGTGGGAATATTGAGAGGCTGGTATCTGGGAGGCTCTTCATCATGTGTCATCCTCTTGTAGGAGGCAGAAAAGAAAGTTGGGGTTATTTTGAATAGAACTCTTTGAGTTTATCACCTTCAATGGTAGCTACTATACCCAGTCACTGCCCATGACCCAGAGAGAAGAGGATCCATTGGGGACCCACTTCAGAGGTCCACTTGGGGCAGCCTTGCTGTTAGAGTTTGGGCTGTGGGCATAGCTCCAATGACAGCCACAATGTGAAAGTTTGAGTTTTTAGTACTAACAGATGCTGGGGGGTACCTGGCATACCTGGAAGCCACATACCTGGAAGTCAGAAAAAAGAAGAATGCATAACAACTAGCTGTATCTATTGAAAAATAAGGTGTGTGTCACTTTAAATTCTCAGGTAAATCCTGAATGGTCTGGTTTAAAGGAAGTACTAGGAAAGTGGGGAGCTGTGTGCTGGGCAAGAGAGATGCCTCTAAGTTCTCATCCCTGGCTGAGTTTTATACTTTGTGACAATTGGCTCACTGCTCCCACAAGCACAGAAGTGAGTCCTTAAGCCAGTCCTAGTCTGGTTTCAAGGTCACAGTGGGTCAGCGGGGAGGGGGATGTCAGGAGAGGGTGTTCCTTTGCTAGGTATGTTGTCTGGACTTTCAGGTTCTTCTGCCTGTGGTTCCTTCTCCTCCAAGCCATCCAAATTCTCCATCTATCTGCCTGAGAGGAAATAGGGTGTGAGCCATGGGGAGTGTATTGTGAGTCCCCTTAGAAAAGGTGCTTTATGCCTCCTGCTGCATCCCACTGGTCAGGACCAACCACATGGCTCTTTCCAGCCACACTGGCTACTAGAAATGTGACTCGGCCCAGATGATGCAGAGAACATAGGTGTGATGCACAGCAGAGGCCTCTATTCACTTTCTGTCTTCCCCAAATTGACTGCTCCCCTGCTGCCTTCCATCTGGAACATCTGCGGCTTTTGTTTTGTTTTGTCTTTTGAGGTGCTAGGGATGGAATCCCAGGCTTCATGGATGCCAGGCTGGCACCTACCCCCACCCCAACCTTGGAGCTTTTCTGCTCTGAGGAACAAGTATAGGGACTGACCATGGCTGAGAACAGACCACTGAAATGCATATGCATGACATATGACCTGAAGCCAATTCTAAGCCTTCAGCAAGACCCTGCAGATATCGCTCTAGTGTATCTGTCTCCTGCCATCAGCATCTGGAATCAGCCCACCACTGATCCACATTTTATCAACTGTGCTGCCACTACCACGCTGGTTCCTTGATAAAATGGGTAAGGGGCACTCCCCTAAGGAAGGCAGCTTCCCAGAAAGACTTGTAGAGGGTAATGACAATTCCCAGCCAGTGTGAAGCCAAACACTCCTCTCCCCAGAGAGTTTGCAGCTTAAGGATCATTTCTCAGTATGGAAAGACAGTGCTTCCTGACAAAGGGATTCCAAGCATCATTAACCCTGTGTGTGAGGGCTGCGGAGGAATACAGGGTTGGGGGCCCTCCCAGGGCTTCTGAGATCAAGCCATCTGCACCACCCGTGCAGAAAGCTACCGGAGCAGACAAGGCTGGAAAAGGCCCATGCTGCACTCAGAATTTGAGGCTTTGTGTATAGTAAACGTGAAGGCGTGCCTGAACAAGATTACAAAAACTACTCCGATTTAAACAAATTAGAAATACAATAGAAATACAATGACTTTGTATCTGACGTTAGGTAAAGGTGTGAAAAGCCCAAATTTGAGTTTGTGTGAGAATACAAGATCTGGATCAAGTTAATAATTCCTGTCCATATTCCAGAAAGGCAGAGTTTACAGCAGTGGCTTCTAATTCAAAAAGTGACAGACTGAAGTCCTATCTCTAGAATAGGTTTACTCTTGTTATAGGTGTGCCTAAGTTGCCCATCAATCCCTTCCAGCAAGCAAAAGCTTAGCCTGTGCACTTCTATCAGAAAGGGCTGAATTTAGGTCTCATGCTATAAGAGAAACAAAAGCCAGGAGGCCATTTGGCACGGCCTTGATCTTGCTGTTGCTGAGATCTTCCAAATGTATTTGCTATTTGCTCCTGTGTCCCTGCAAACTCCTGCTGTTCCCAATTGTCCATTGCCTATTAAGAATGGTTCTAGCCAAGGTATTTTTTTCCCTATTTATTTGCTCCTTTTTTTCCTCTGAACTTTATATGCATGAGTAACTGGCCTGTGATGCTGTTTTTGTTTGACATTTTTTGCATTCATTAAAAACCAGTCATCTGCATGTTTTATAAAGCTGTGCAGATCTCGCCCCATGATCAATGCTGGAAGCACTCATTAACATCTGGGGAAGTGATGGCCCCAGGTAGGGGGTGCACGACACACTGAGTGTGGGTTTAGGGAATGTGTCTTTAAAAAAAAAAAGCTCCAAGACACTTTATATTCATTGCCAGGGTCGTTCACTAATAGAAATGAGGCAGCTTGCTTTAGTACCTTAGTGTATTCCCTGTCCCTAGCCTGGAATGTATTTTCCCTTCCGCTCTGCTTGTCTGCTTGTGATTTCTCCTCTGGGAAACCTTCTATCTTCACCACAGTGTCTCTCAGTGACTCAGTATCTCTCTCTGGAAACCACAGGCCAGTTAATTTAGCCAAGCTTCATCTTGGACCTCTGATGTGCCATCTACAATTTAAGACATTTCTCAATTTAATGTAAATAAGAAAACTCTTTAGCTTTCAGGTGCTAACGAAGAAAATAAACATGATTAGGAAAAGTTTATCAGGATATTTGGAGGATGGTTTATAGAAAGATCAGAGATAGATGAGAAAGGGCCAACTTCTGCTTTCACGGTTAGGAAAAACTTCAAAGAGAAACTGGTCACATAGTAATGGACAATGATCATTCTAAAGGGACTTGCATCTGTCTCTTGCCATCATTTTACAAGTGCGCTCTACCTGGACCAGCTACAAAGGAATCAAGTGAAGTGATTATTAAAGTGTAGTTCCCTGAGATTCACTTAGATTGCTAATTCCTTGGATGTACATTTTCTCCTGGTAGAATGGGTAATTTTAGGAAACCCCAAAGTTTGAGAAGGACTGCAGGGATAGATGAAAACCATCAAAGGGTTCAGTATGTGTAATATGTGCATGTGCTAAGTCTCTTTCAGTTCTGGTCCTTCAGTCCAACAATCCTTCATCCTCCTTCCACTCCAGGAACAACTACAATTACTCATTTCTCAGGCATCTTCCCAAGAAACCCTGATCTCTAGTCATTGGTCTACTTGGTCTCAGATTCCTTCCCTGCATTCCTCTACTTTCTCTAGTCTCCCTTGTCCATCACCTTTCAGTTAAGTTTGATCTTCAGAGGGGCACCAGGGAGTGATTAGAAGGCAGGAGGAACAAACAAGTCATGGAACCAGGTCACCCTGCCTTACCCTCCAGCAGGCCCATTCCAGCTTCTGTTGGGCAAGCCCTGGTCCAGCTCTGTACAGGTGGCCCTGGCTTCCAAGATGTGATCATTTCATTTTGTTTGTTTGTCCCTCTAGTCTTGATGTTCTTGGTGCTTTTGTTGTCCCTTACTTGCTCTTTCAGTTCATTCAGCACACTCAATCTGCCTTTCTTATATTAAATTTCTTCTATGGAATTATCGGGCTTGGGAATTTTTTTCTGGCTGGAGTCTGCCTTTATTTCTCTCCATGATGCATACATGTATCTGGTGCACGGGCCCTAAGTTCTTTTCACCAACCCTTCCTCTGAGAGCAGAGGAGCCAAACATAATATTTTTAAAATCTAAAAAGTGAAAAATATCTTTGAACATATTGGAATTCCTCAAGATCCTGAGGAATTACAAGGCCAGGATGCAGGACAAGTGGGAAGATCGAAGAGATGACCCCAGGAAGTGCTGCTGTTGTTCTCTTGAGGTCAATGAAACTTCACAAGTAGCAAAGGCCAAGAGGACAGAAAGCTGAGCACAACTTTCAAAAGATTCGTAGGACCATGAAGTTGAAAGTGGAAGTTCAGAGATCATTAAGGAGGAGAGTCCTTGGTTTATGCTCTTGCTTTAGTTTACAAAACCAAAGGCCCAGACTTTAGAAGTAATGGTGAAATAACAAATAGATCAGTCTTCAGAGAGTTTGAAGTCCAACTTCGATTCACTGTTCTCCTTGTTTGAACAAAAATATTAGGAATTGCTAGAGCTTCTTGCCTCTCTGCTGACAAAGCAAAAGGAAGTCCTTTCTGGAAGAAGATAGTATCATCCAGCATCAAATTATCACCACAGTTTTTTCATATACAAGTCTGACAAGAAACATAGCAAGGTATATGAAAAGGAAACAGACCTTAGAAGTAGATTCAAGGGTTATAGTTACCAGCTTGAATTTTACTTCATCATAAATGTATGCTTAGAGAATTAAAAGATTGATAATTTTAATAGAAATTAAAGAATAAAATGGAAAATATACAACCAAAAAAACTGAAATTGTGAACTCAATGAATTTTATACACCAAAGAGAAAAAATTATATACTGGAAAATAGAGTGCATGTGACTATTAACACTGAAACAAACAGAAAAAAAAGTTACAGAAATAAACATGTATTGATATATAATCTTAATGAGCAAATTTCTCAACTGTAATATGGCTTTGTTTCTTTATTTGTAAAACAGGAATGACAATATTTTCTATCTTACTTGGCTATCATAATTATTAAATGAGTTCAATTTATGGAAATATAATGACTACAAAATTACATATAAATATATAAAGCCTGTACAACATCCCTGGTGTAATAGATGCTATCAAACTATCTTTTTTATTTTTAATCTTTTATCCTGGAGACGTTTTGACCATCAGCATGTGAGACTATCTCATCCTCCCCTCCTCCACTCTTTTAACAGCTATGTACTATACCGCTTTCTATGCTGTTGAATACTATGACTGGCTAACCAGTCTCATGTAAGACATTTAAGATAGTCTCAGTGCATATTCTTATGTATATTTTTGTGCTTTTGTACACATGTAATTATATCTGATTTTGCAGAATAATTTATAGGTATATAATTTCAAAGAATATATTTTTTCCATTATAGTCAGGGAATATATTTAACAATATTCTAATTGATAGACATTTACAGTTTCCTAATGGTAGAACTTTATGCACCAATGGCATTTCAGAGCATATATTTCCTCTAAATTATTAATTATTAATTATGGCTCATCAAACTCTTGACACAGTCAATTTTTTTATGTCTAATTTGGGAGAAATTGAAATTTTTCTTATTGACTTAGAGCTCTCTTTTGTATGTTGAAAAACTATCTATATTTCATTTTCTATTCATGTTCACTTGACAATTTTTGTATTGGATAGTTAGGTTTTTCTCTTATTGATTTGTAGACACCATTTATATATTTAGGCTATTAGTGCCTTGTCATTTATTGCAAATGTTTTTTTCTTAGTTTGTTGTTTGTCTTCTCACTTTGTTTATGGCATTTTTCCCAAGCAGAAACTTTTAATTTTAAGTATTCAAATTTATCATTCTTTTTTTTTATGGACTGCTTGTTTTATGTCCTGATTAGAAAGGCTTTCCCCATTCCTATACTTAAAATATTCTCTCTATGTTTCATTGAATTATTTCAAGTTGAATAGTGTTAAGATCAGATTAAAGTTGGAGAAATCATTCTCTGGCTGTCACTTAAAGAGAAGCATGGAGAGGAATAAAACTAGAGGTAGGTCTGGGCTTTTGCACTAACTCAAATAAAGAATTTAAAAGGCTTGGGTTTAAATCAGGAGGATGAGCAGAATCAAAAAGTAGAAGATGAAACCAGAAGGACTCAGTCATCCTTGGACAGAGAAGTAGGGTACAAGGAGATACCTATGTCACACTCAGGTTTTCGGTTGCTTCTTTGGCACTTGCTACATTCTCTCTATCCTTCTATCCTACTTCCCAGGGATACCTGGGAACACAGGAGCATCTGGTAACTCTCTTTGGCTCCCTGTAGAACCAGGTAAATGTGTGCATGAAAGCAGCCAGTAAGGCAATGCAGGAGTCATGCAATGGTATCTTCAGGGCAGGAGGCCTTATGTACTCTTGCCTATAATGAAATGACCAGTAACAGTGCATTTATGTGAGTTGCTGCTTTGGTAAGAAGGCTTTTTTAGTACTTACAATGCCTCTGTGCAGTGAGAAGGAGGCTCTGTTCCCTGAACTCATGACCTGCCTACAAAACCTTTTTCCATTGGTGTCCCAGCTGAAACTCTATACAGTGTTACATCTGCATGCAGAGTCTCTATCTCATTGAACTGAACCATCATCCATTTAAGCATCTAAACTAGAACTCCCCACTAGTGATTCCTTCCTTTTTGGTATATCCCACATCCTAGCAGTCTTTAAATCCTGCAACTGTTTCTCTGATGCCTCTGTCCCTTTCTTTCATCTCCTCTCTGTTGCCTTTGTTCAGACTTTTCTCCTCTTATGTAGAAGCTTCCTTACCATCTTCTTGTCTCACTTCTCTTGAGCTCATTTCCAATCCATTGCTAGAGTCATTGTTGAGACAAGACACTTCCATACTTAAAAGCCACAGTAAACAAAGACTACATACTCTTTGATATATTAGCACATTTATAACCTTATTTTTCCAGTTAACCACCCTACAATGAGTTCTGAACCCTTCTCTTCCCCCAAATCACTGGACTTCACTGTGCTTTTGTCCTTGCTGGGGTAAACGTGATAATGATTCTCAAAGATGTTCATGATCCCAGAATCTGTGAACCTGCCACTTTGCATGACAAAGATGAATTGGAACTGTTAATTAGCTGCCTGCATAATAGGGAGACCATCATAGAGCAGTGGTGGAGAAGCTATGGCACACATGCCACAGTGGGCTGTTGGTATCATTGAAAACTCTAAAAGATTTAACATCGCTGTCCTTAAGTCCCCAGGTGGGCCCAGAGAGATCATACGGCTGCTATGGACAGGGAGGCAGAAGAAGACGTCAGAGGTGTGTGAGATGAGAAGAACTCAAGCTGCTATTGCTGCTATTGCCCATGAGGAAGATGCTCAAGTGCCAGTGACTGGGGCAACTTCTGAAGGCTGGAAAAGTTCAGCAAACACATCTTGCTCTGGAACCTCCAGAAGGGAGCGCAGTTCTACTGACATCTTGGAATTAGTCCAATGAGACCCATGTGAAACTTCAGACCCATAGTACTCTAAAATAATAAAACTACCTCCCTTAAATCAATGCATGTATAGTACAAACTCTCCTTTACTTATAATGGGGTTATATCCCAGTAGACCTCTCCTGGAGCTCACAATGAATCCAATCAGTTTATCAGCCAAATAAAATTCTACTCTACATGTTTGATAAAGAAATATTTGTGGATGGTTGAAAGGGTGGGAGATCACTCCCAGCCAGGAGACTCATAGGAGTCTTAGAAGAAGAGGTCTTTTAACTTTACCTTGAAAGATAGTGGGACCAGTGACAGATAGAGGTGAGTAAGGCAGCTTGTGTCTCTCCTCTGCAGTTTGTGTTGAGAACTCAGCTCTTTAAGGTGCATATATTTTAATGGGGATTTATTTTCTGCATTGTTAAAACTTAATGGTTCCTTCAAATCATACTGACACACAGGAAAGGCAGAGCAGTTCACCAAACAGCAGATTTTGCCCTGAGCAAAGGCACTTTTCCATGCATGGAGCAGAACCCCACCGTTTTCCATAAGAATGCATGCTAGCTTTGCAAACCAAACAGGAGCCCTTAAATAAAGCATTTCCTTTCCAGCAAAGGAGTAACTAAAGGCTGAGTTACCTTAGGATAGCACCTGCAGCTCTGGCACACTAATGGCAGGTATCACTCAAGGTGAGCGCTCAAGGCCACTGTGTATCTTAAATACCTCTGTATTCTTAGTTCCTTGCCCAACACACTAATGTGTATGCTTGCTTATGTTCTTCTCTTTCTTTTTCTTTTTTAGTTTTTGAGACAGAGTCTCGCTTTGTAGTTCAAGCTGGTCCTGAACTCAGCCTCAAGCTCAACAATCCTCCTGTCTCTGCCTCTGAGTGCTGGGATAACAGGTGTGAGCTACCATGCATAACACTGTTATATGTGGTTACTTGCATTCAAACCCTGGCCCTTGCACTAGCAAAGCAGGCACTGGAATCACTGAGCTAAATCTCTAGTTCTCTTGCTTATGTTCTTACTTGTGGAGTAGAATGAGCAGGCTGACTAATAGGCAGATGAGTGGGTAATGGCTGGTTACCTTTCCATGTGTTGCTGCTGAGTGACTGGTGTATTACAGGTTCTTTGAATGTTCAGTCTGTTTTCTGCTAGAGAGGTACGGCTGAAACAGACCTCCTCAAATGATACACGAGGTTTGTGTAGCATCAGTTCCTGAGTGCATGAGGAACACTTAGGAGGTTATGAAAGACTGCAATGCTAGATGGTCTAAAGCTTGAGGATCCTGTGGTCAACTAGTTCAGCTTGTGAATGGGAACTTTAAAGTCAAAGGATGTGCCCAAGTTGGCCTGTGGTTCCTCTCCTAGAGATTTTTTAAGGAAACTTAATGTTTGCCCTCCAGGACTGGTATTGGTTAATGTACAATTTCTGCATCATTTTTTGGTCAAAGGCCAGTGGGCTGAGTCATCAATTTATTAGAACGTAACCTTGAGAACTCAAGTGTCCTCCCTGTCAAATATCATTGGCAAGAGTGTGAGGATTTAGAAACCCAGACTTCTCTCACCTACAGCAGTGACTTCAGGGGTCCCACCCTTCCAGCCTGAGACTATTGGGAGGGATCTCAATTCTGAGGCTGCTTAGATTTTACTTGGGTAGGGAAAGGAAAAAAGAGGCCACATTTATGTTCTGAAGAATCCTCTAGCACTTCTTCAATCCAGTCAATGAAGTCCTGGTCCTGTTTCAACTGGTGGTAATTACATTTTCCCTATGCAAATTACTCCCCAGTATTTGTATAGACAGAGAAGGTCTCTACCTACAGGGTCTGAACAGGCTCAAATCTTTTGCTGTCTTAGCCCCTCTTTGGAAGGCCTGCTTTGGTGACTGTCCTGCACTGTGGGGTGTTTTTAATCTGTCAATAGGCTTTTGATCAAGGATGAGATGATGTAGAGCAAAGATAAAAGGTGACCATAAAGAGAGATGGATGACAGTCCTACATTAAATATGCCATGTAGAGTGGGTCCCATTGGTCAGCCTCTATTTCCTCATCCCTGAAAAGGAAGATTGACTCAAACTGGTGATCTCTATATTCTTTATGCAGCACTTATGGAAGTTGTAAGAAATGGTTTAAAAAACTTTTTTTTAGAAAGTCATTAGTTAGGCAGAACTCCTCTTAGATGTGGCGGAGGTCCTGGGAAGCCCTGGGGATACCTTTGTAGATGTTCTCAGATTACACCAAAACTTAGCATGGTCTTTGAAGGCAGAAGGCCTGAGTTCAAATAATAGTACTTCTATTTATCCATATTATGAACCTGAAAAGGTTAATTAATTTCTCTGTCTTAGTTTCTTCATGTGTGAAATGGGTTTAAAATATACGTATCTCAAGAAATTATCATGCGAATTAAATGAATTATTTCATCTAAAACATTTGGAGTGATAATAACAGCAGGAATACTTCTGTGCCAGACACTATTTTATGTGCTTTACTTATAATTACTCTTTTAGGCCTCACAACAGTCTTAAGAGATAGGCACAAATCCTGTTCTTAGGGACAGAAAGGTTCTAAAAGTTACAGTAAACGAAGGACAGAATTGCCCTTACATCCAGGCAATCTGGTGCCAGAGCTCAGCCCCGTAACTATAATGCTGATCCTGCTGGCCTTGCTGGTAGTAATGACTTAGAACTGTTACGTCTTTTTCAACATTGGCTTTCTACAATTCCCTGCCATTTCAAATGAAAAGCTCACAGGATAGTTGTGTCTGCCACCAGGTAGAGGAATCAAAGAATCTACACCTGGTGACTCTGTCATCTGCTTCATCTTAGTCTCCACGTGTATCCCCTCAATGAAGACAATCACACCATGCCTTTTCCAAAGAATATATATCAATAATTTTTAAGAAAACACTATCTCAGGATATATTCACTTTCTTCTCATCTACTCTCTTTTTTTTCTCATCTCCTCCCTGCATCTTAAGGCTCTGAAAGATTATACAATGTCCAGTATGTTTCCCTCAAGGACTGTGCTCATGTGAGGATAGACCATACCTCTGTCACGGAGTATCTCAGCAGATAATTACTGGGCTGGTACATAGTAGATATTCAGGAGAGTCTGAGGGACTGAAGAAAAGGATTAAACTGATTAAGGTGGTTGCTGACTTTAGGTCCCGCCTAAGGGAATGGTGAGACCTAACTATGGAAACTCAAGAATCAGGCAGAGGCTATGTCTGGATGTGCAATCTCTGTAGCCAGGTGGCTCTGGGATTAACAACAGGTGGTCCAGCCTGAAGAGGACACCAGAACCAGGCTGTGTGTAGAACCAGCGGGTCATGAGAAGCTGGGCTGGCCCCTGGGATGAGGAGGGCAGAGCTGGAGTAAGAGCCAGAGGCCTTTGGAAGTGGCAAAAATGAAGGAAGAAGAGAAATGGGAGCTGGGACCCCAGACTTTCCAGTCTCAGAGGTTGGAAATGTGGCAATTTCTTTACCTCATGGGAAGGAGGTGGCAATATTTAGGGGATTGGATGAAGGTGGAAATTGAGGAGGAGCTAGAGAGTCTTGCTCATCTGTAGACTCTGCTCTTCCAAGGGGAGGGAAATGCCCCCTCCAGGATATGCAAAAGCCAAAAGAGCAGAAGAGAAACAGAAATATCCTGAAGCTCCCTGGGAGAGTGAGGGAGGATCCCTCAGGATGGGCTTCTGGAGCCCCGGGGCGCAGCTTACCACGTGCTTGTTTATTTTGTGAAATCTGTCTTATCCTGAGCACTGTCAGTGTCAGAGGCTGGGACTGGCTGAACCACTTAGAGTCTGGGGCTCACCTGACAACTGCATGGTAGGCAAGCACTGAGCTCACACCTGCCAAGGGCCCAGTCCTGTGCCAGGGACAAAGTACACGCTGCAAGGCTATAAGACAGGAGGTCCACAGGGCTGACTCTGGGGCCAGCCACAGGCCACTGTCTTTCCTACCCACTTCTGGTCGTGAGTTCTCTCTTCTTGTTCATCAGCTAGAGGTTGGAAGGGATGTGGGGCAGCCTCTGTTCCAGGCCTGGAATTCTCCATTTTCCACGGTGCCCTCCTCTGCGAGCCTGCTATGTCCTGGACTTGGCCTCCTCTGACAGACCTGTGCTTCCCTGACCTGCCTCTTGTGACATGATTTCCGCAGTCCAGGTCTGGGGTCCTAACTCTGGGTTCCACCCTATAGAAGCAGCAGACCCCAGAGAGGCTCAAGCAGCACCAGCCAAGCACTGCTCACCCAGGAGCTTGGACCCGAGCTGCTGGGAAAGTGTCTACGTGTCCTTTCTCTTCACTCAGTGTCACAAACAGCCCTTCTTCCTCCAATCAGCAGCACAGGAAAATAATGAGGAGGCAACACATGCTTTCCTCACAGAAGCCTGGTATCTCCACCACAGTGGCTGTCTGAATGGTGCCCGTGTGCTGCAGCATGTGTGTGTGTGCCTGCACTTTCTGCAAGATCCCACCACTCAGTCTGTTTATTTCCCTTTTATGAGCACTTTCCCTCCGTCTGTAAAGCACCAGGACGGGCCTGGCATTCCAGGCACTGCTTGCAAGTGGTCCTCCAAGCCTCAGTGCCGGCCTCTGCCGTCCCCATGCAGTGTGAGTAATGGGTCCTCCCAGGGACAATTTGCATAAAGGATAAATAAGAGAAACACAATGTGAAGTTTATTCATTTTTAAATCCTGCAGCGTTTGTGATTGAAGGCCTAAGCTCAGATGTTTGCCGGATGCGTCCCATTAAGACTCGGGGCTCGTCTAATGCCTGCTCTGCTCCTGCAGGGGGGGTGATGTGTACTCCTCCTCCACACTGGAGGGTCGTTTCCACAGCCTCCTGCGTGACAAGGGACTCGAACAGCGGGCTGTGTTCCCTTCCACCAGGCCCCCTCACTTTAATTTGCTGTAACAGAGCCAGCACATTAAATACACAACATATTGATGTTCTTGAGAACCCTGGAGGGTCTTTACCCTTCCTTGTCAGAGGAGCCTGGCATGCTGGGAGGGAGAGGAGACGTGCTTGGCACACATGCAGAGCGGTGCCTCCGGCAGGTCACAGCCAACTGTCTGCCAAGAGCCGGGTCTTCCCCAAAGACAGAGGATGGGGCATAGGGCAGAGGTGTCACTGGGCATATCACAGAGCCAAGGAGGTATGTTGACACGGAGGATACCCTCAATTCCAGGGACCTTGTGGATTCAGCAGTGGTTTGTGGGTGAATGACAAGAAAAGGAGGGAAGGAACAGAGAAAGAAGAGAGGAGAGAACGCCATCTAACAATAGTATTTGACTGGGCCTGGCCATCCCAGATCAGTGTCAAGTAGCACATTCCCAAGACAGCATAAGAGTTAGAGGAAGCTAGATGGGACTGTAACTTTTGGCATGTCTCAGTTGGAAATGCCCTGGGCTTCAGGAATCTGGCAAAGTCCATCTGGCTGTCGCACTGTAGACATTTGCTATAACAAGTGATGCAAGAATAGAAGCATCTCCTACAGCAAATTCACCACTTTCCTAACTGGGTCTCCTGGGGATGGAGGAAAAAGAACCAAGATAAGAAGAAAGCAGTCAGCACAGCGTGGGAGGCTGGGCCCTGAATAATATGATGCTCTGGACGCCGCTGTACATTCTTTCTTAAGGCGGCAACAGCTCCAAAACCCGAGAGTGAGAATGTCCCTCTTTTTCTTGAAATGATTAACTATCGAATATATAACACAGTCTTCTTTTAACAAATGTACCCTTCTAAGATTAGCTATCCTGGATATGGCCACTATCAGGTGCCACTGTTCATGTATTGATGCTGATCCTCACAACTCAAAAAATTGTTGGTATCAAAAGTCTGAGAACTCAGAAAACTTAATAAACCTGTGTAATAAACCTTAATAAACCTTAATAAATCTGTGCAGAGAAGTGTACAGAGCTCCTAAATGACTTGATTCTAACTCAGACTCATTCCCAGGCCCGGTGGTAGTGACCATACCGAAGGTGGTGATGATGTAGCTGTGATGAAAGTGGTAATGGTAGTTTGGACTGTGGGAATGGTGTTGGCATGGGCGGCGATTTGGTGGTGGTGGCACTAGGAAGGTGGTGGAGATAGTGGTGGTGGTGATGGCAATGCTTGTAGCTGTGGCGATGTAGGGAGGAAAGTTGTGACAATGGTGGGAGTGGTGGCTCTGGCTGTGGTGTTGGTGTTGAGAGGGAGGATGACTGCAACCCCTGTGAAGGTGGTGGTGACGGTGACAGTTATGCTGGTGATGACAGTAGTTATAGAAATGGCTGTGGTAGTTTCAGGGCCCATTCTGGTACTGAGAGAGGTTGTAGCAACAATCTGAATCTGAATAGAGAAAACTTGAGACTTCACACTTGGTGTCCGGTCTCTCAGGGATGAACAGGTTACTCATTATGAGTTGGAAGAAAGTTAAAATGTCTGAGCTTGTCCCAAATCCAAGAGGGCTGGGCAGGACAGTGCTTGGGGGCGTGACTGTGGAGCATTACCAGCTGCTCTCAGGTCCTTATGAACCACGTCTGGCTGGACTGGGGGTCTGAGAGGCAGTAGGGAATACCCTGACCTCCTGAGCCTGCCCCACCAGGATGTCAGTGTCATCAATGCTTCCTAAAAACTTCACTGTTGGTACCTCTTTTTAGGTGGTAAAACATTTCATTTTCCCTGTTTGAAATGCAAATCTTCTACTCTTAAAAATTCTTTAAGGGAACTGATGACAGCAGAAGGCTCCTCGCAAATGCTTGGTCCCTGATCAGAATCCATGTTGATTCTGAGTAGGAAGGAGAACTAAAGGCCCTGGATTTAACAACCCTATCCAGCTCTCCAAGGAAAGATTGCAAATTATGTCCTGGCTGCCTCATAGCCAGTGAGATGGGGGAGGGGAGAGGAAGGAGGGAAAAGATGAAAACAGTGTTCAGGGAGCTAGAGGAGTGGGTTCTAAGGACACATGTCACCTCCTCAGGTGAGCCAACTGGGAAACTGTTGGGCCTCAAAACACACTGTTATCATAGTGAACCATCTGACCCCTCTCCTTGATTTCTGTATCTAAGTTCCTTGACAAGACAAGACCAATGGCCTCAGACCTGAAACCAGTTAAGCAGCCTGCTCCCTGTAATGAGTGACACATTAGTAATAATCACAATTTTGTTACAAAGTAAAATCAGCTGCTCAGTATAGTACTCTATCATCCCCAAGTACTCACACAGCAATACTTTGTTTTTCACATTTTATGACTTGGAAATTAAGAATCAGGGAGGTGCAGCACCTAAATATGCACTGAAGCCAGAATTAGAAACTCTAAGTCATTGGTTATATTCATTTATCAACTAATTACTAATCTCATGCACTGTCTCAGGAACCATGGTAGATATTGCATAAAGAGTGGTGGATAAGAACAGATGTCACCTAAATTCACAGTTCCTATTGTCTAGGGACCTCTCAGGATCTCTCTCCTTTTTCTGCCACAGCATTATCCTCATAATAACAAAAAGTAACAGGTGAAAGTCTGACAGTAGGTAAAGGAATAGGTTTGTTTGAACTGGATGCAAGAATATGTTAGATGTTTGGAGCCATCAGTATGGGGATTAACAGCCTCCAGAACTTATTATCTTTTTTTTTCAGCCTAGTACATTAACATTCAATCACACTGGTGATAATGGTAGCATTAAAAGGTGAAATTATGCTTGCAAAGTGTTATTTATATGCAAGGAAACGTAATAAGTTTTGAAAACTATTGTCAATTATTATTGAGACTACATCAAAGTTGAAATATAAGTCCATGAGCAAACTCAGGAGCTACTTTGTCCTTGCAAATGTGAGTACCTGGGGCACTGGTGTGCGATTAGACTTCATCCCTACACACAGTTCAGAAGGCACCCTCCTTGGGTAAAAGATGCAGTCGGTTTGGCATATTGGTGTCCCACCACTACCTCTCTGCAACACAATCCTGTCCATCCCTCCAGAGTTAGGCTGGGTGGTTATGAGGGCCACACAGTAGAGCGAGCTCTTAAATTTCATTCCTTCTATTTTTTGATGTCTATCAAGTCAGCTGCCTTGGGAAATGGAAGAAGTGGGAGAAGCTACCTGGGGTCAGAGGGAGACCACTTATCTTCCCTTGATAAAGAAGTGTCACTTTAACTCCTTATCTGGATAACCCATTAATCTTTGCTTAGGAGGACAGCTTCATTAAAAATACAGGTCTAATTAATCCTGCATGCATGATTTTCTAAGCTAAAACCAGGCTGGGCTGGGGATTTAGCTCAGTGGTTGTTGTCTGCCTGGAAAGTGCAAGGTCCTGAGTTTGATCCCTGGTAACCACATCACACAATGCTGGCATGGTGGCTCATGCCTGTAATCCCAGCACTTTGGAGGCAGAGACAGGAGGATTGCTGTGAGTTCAAGGCTGGCCTGGGCCACGTAGTGAGTTTGGGGTCAGCATGAACTACAAAGCAAATCCTTGTTTCAAAAAAACTTTAAAAAAAAAAAAACAATTAAAACAAAAACAGACTATTTCGGGTGTTTTGTGGGCAAAGTAACTTAAGAATGGTCATTCACTGAAAATTCTGCTAATTGTTGTTCCTTTGAATTGAAGTGTTGTTAAATATATTCTATATGTGCTTCCATGCTGAAGGCTAGCAAAGAGGGTCATAAAGTTGATTTAAATATTAAGAAAATAGAAGCACTTACAAAGCATGCATGTTGAAGTCTTAGTGCGGTTTCTTGGGATCTCATCATTAACTCCTTAGGGTTCCTGGAGCCTCTTTATTGGAAGCATTGGGAATGGGGAGCAGGAGTTCCCACTGACCTGTACATATGAGTACTAGCTCATATGTGAGGTGAGACTCACAGGTAGGCTCCACTGATCCTGTCTATGGTTCTCCTTTCCACACTCATTTACTAATTCCAGGCCTGAAATTCTCTACCTTCTCTCATGAAATATGGGCAGGTCAGCCTCTGATGATTCAAGCCAACATGTCTCAGGCTCTGCATCCTCAATACTCAGAAAAATTTACCCTCTAGTAGGTAAAGGACATGAGGGATTGACGTAGGACCCCAACAAAACCTCTGAGAAGCACCCTGATGACTTAGGGCAGAACCTCTGAAAAAGGTATAACATTTCTGAAACTATTTTTTCACAGGTCTTTGTGCTCCTATCAAATTATACAGATTGTATTGCCTCTATCAGAAATTCCCAGACTTGAGTGTGTGTCATAATTGGGGTATTTATTAAAATAAATGGTGGTCCCATTCCTCAGAGATTCTGGTGCAGTAGGTCTGGGATGGCCTAAGAATTTACACCCCTAAATTTTCAGTGATTTCATTACTCTTGGGCCCAAGACTGTACTTTGAAAACTACTGCTCTAATTCTTCAATGCATTTTATATTCATGTACATATTTCATAGTTTGATTGCCTTTAAGACATCCTCACGTAAGGTGGGCATAAGGTCAGGCAGTGTGGAAGGCATTTTACAAATACACAGATGAGGGCCCAGAGACCAGAACTGATGAGGTACTGAAGGTCTCTCGGCCAGTGGGTGGTCAAGTAGAAATTAAACTAGAATTTTTCTGAATTTCCATTTTAGCGTCCTTCTCATTGGGCTGTACTGCCCCCTACTGGCCAGTTAGTCATGGCCACTAGCCCTGGAGCTCAGGTCAGTGATAACTGCAAGGCTGCCGAGTTCAGTATTCCGGGTATCTTCTGCTGGCTGGAACTTCGGAGGCACCTGTGTGTTTGGTGGAAAGTGGGTCTATGAAGAATGGGCTCTCGCTGTCTCAGATTCCTGGTGGGACCTGCCCAATCTGCTCCCCTCCACTGCAAAGCCCTGTGCTAGGCACCTTGTCTGGTGTTCAGGGAAGAAGCCCTTAACCTCTGGCTTCCATGGGCCACAGTTTAGGGGCTTTCTCTGACCTCTTCTTGGTCTTGAGAGCCAGCTGTTACCACAGACCCCTGCTGGGCCAGTTCATTGTTGCTCCTTTCACTCTGAGATCTAATCAGGTTCTGCTTCATCCCTGGCAACTAACCAAGTTCCTCTTAGTCAGTCTCTGTTCTCCCCTCGCCCTGCCTTTGGCTCTACATCTCCACTTTCTCTGAGCATGGACTTGAGTTGAGTCTCCCCTATTTCAGTATTCTTGAATAAAATCTCTCCTGCCATTTCTAACAAGTGTCCAGCAAATTATTCTTTGTTGACAACAGAAATATACTTGATGCTTCTGCCTCAGTGCCCAGTTGTTGTCCTCAAAACTGTCCTTATACCAGATACTGTGGTGTTTCCCTGTAATCCCAGCTACTTATGAGGCTAAAACAGGAGGGTCACAAGCTCAAAACCAACCTGGGCAACTTAGCAAGACCCTGATCAAAGAGAATAATAAATTAAAATTTTAAAACTCATCCATAAAGTGGAATGGCTTGTGCACCAAACCAGTGAACCATCAGCCCTTGAAGTGATGGGGAATTTATTCACACACTTCCAAAACTGTCCTTTGTCAACACTAGGCCAGTAGGCTATGCTAGCCCTGGGTAGAGGCTGGTGAGACTTGGACCCATTTATCTCCTTTCCCCTCTGCATAGATATCTCAACTCTTTTTCTCCTTGTGAGACCCAGTGTCTTATGGGTGAGTCCCAAGTGAGGTCAGATCTGGTCCCAGAGGGGCCGGGCTGGCTGCACTGAGGCCCCGAGGAGGTGAGGTGGAAACTGGACGGGGCCCTTCTGAGGTGTGTTCTGTGAAGGGTACGCGGTATCAGGCATAAAAACTTACAAGCAAGCTGTGAACACCAGCTAGAAAGCACTGTTGTCTCTGCGAGGCCGAGGAGAAAGGCTGGATCTCTTAGCTGTATTTTTTCCAGCTCCTCTTCTCCCTTCTCAGATTCACAGCCATCTTCTAGGGGCTGAGAAGGTTTCTTTGCTGTGGTTATTATGGCGTCGGCTGCTCTGGATGCGTGTGTGTGTGTGTGTGTGTGTGTGCGCGCTCGCGCGCGCGTGAGTACGTGTGTATGAGAGCGTGTGTGCGTGTTTTCTCCAGAGTGACTGGTTTGTGCTGTCATCAGCCGTTGTTTTGGTAAATGGCGAGTTAAACAGATATATCCAAGCGTAAAATCTAAAAAATGTTCCCTCTGGGCGCCCGGGGGGTGTTGTTTGAAATCAACTACATATCAATTGAGCGGCGGCGAGCGGATCCGATGATAAATTCCAGTCCACAGACGCCTTATAAATTACATTTTTTTGTTCGCGATCTTGCCTCATCTCAGCCCCCCAGAGGCCCTTAGACTGAGAACTATGATTGTGTTGGAGGAACGTTTGCTCAGCTTGAGCGAGGCCATTAGCATTGCATGTGCCAGTCCGTCCCTGCGCTCCCCCACCTCCCCCGACCCCCCCACCCGCCCCTTTAACAAAATACAATATGTGCCTGGTAATTTTTCTGTTCATTATCTCATTGTTTTCTGTAAGTACAAGGTTAGATTGAATTACTGCGGGCTCCGCTGTCTATTTGTAATTCTCCTTCCATGCCGAGCTGCTAATGAATGGGCAATTTAGTCAATTCTTTGTAACGGCTTCTTCTGTGCGTCAGCCACTTAATTACTCTGAGCCTTTCTCATTGCTGCTTTATTGCACGGAAAGTCGAGCTGCTTGGAGGGCTTGGCATAGGATCTCCAGCTTCCAAAACGGGGGGAGAAAGGAAAAATTGTCAGAGGCAACCAGAATTCTGCATCTTGATGCTTTCTGCAGCGGCTGGAGCAGCATGCCTCAGCCTGCACAGCCCTCGTTCTGTCTGTGTGCAGACGTTTATTTGCCTGTCCTTTGCAGTGACAGTTGGGCTGCGCCCTGGCTGTGGCGGTCACCGTGATCAGGACGACAGGAAGCTGCAGGCCCCTGCTCGGAGAACTGCCTTCCAGGGGATAGTCCTGGTGTTTTAAACCATCGTCATTATTATTAGCCTGATTAGTTTGCTACTTATCCTGTTGTCAGTATCTTCAAGCGATAGTCAGTGGTCTTGCCCTGGGACATTCAGTATTTTCTCTTCACCTGCACACAGAGCACCTCACCCTGATACCACAGGGCAGCAGAGCACGCAGTGATCTGCACCCAACAAAGGGGATTACCAAATCTGGTCAGATGAAGGGACTTTCCCGGAGTCACTGTGCCTGGAACAGCTGAATGAGGGCTGGGGCTGAGCTCCCTGCGGCCCATGTCCTCTTCCCACCCCACCTGGCTGCCAAGGGGACACTTCATTATACTGCCCCCTAGCTGGGCTGAAGTCCTGGAAGGTGGGCATTTGGGGAGGTTGCTCTTAAAGGACCAGAGGAACTCTGGAAAAGGAGCACCTATTTTGGCATTTACTGGGAGGCTGAAAACCTCAAAGATCTGGGAGCGAATTAAGCAGAATCTCTGATCACAGAGCTGCACCTCTGTACACGTCTGTCAAGCCACCAGGTCATTTCTTTGCATGACAGAGCTAGGATGCATGTATAATTTGAGAGTGAGAGGGGCACAGAGGAGCTCCACACCCAGAGCCTGGGAGCAAACGGGCTGTGCGCCTCCGAGGCAATGGTGGACAGATGGATGCTGTGCCCATAGCCTGTCTTCAGACTTTCCATTAGAATGGCAATGGAGGAGAATTCACAAGCGAGACGACACTGGCCTCTGTGTTTAGCAACATTCCTCATCATGGTGCATTGCAGTGACGTATATGAACAAAGACGATCTGTTCCTATATCTGGAAGGCAATGGGTTCAGCAAATGCCAGGTAAGCGCCATGAGGTGGTGGAGGCATAAGGCTGGGAGAGCAGATTTCCTGGTATTTTGACCTAATTGTTTTAGAAGACAGGAGGTAGAAGTTCTCTGGATGTTGCCAAATCTCAAATAGCTCTTGGAGGTAGCTAAGGCGTGCTCAGAAAGCCCTTACTCCCCTGTGGGGCTCAGTCACCTCCGTTCTTCCTTTGGACATTGGCTTCAGTGCTGCCTGCTCCAGGAAACCTTTCCTGATCTCTGGGAAGACATTAGAGCCCTTGTTATTCTATTTCATGGCATCCTGCACTGTTCTCCTTCATTACTCACCACAGTTATAATTAAATTATTTGTGTAATTATGTGTTCACTATCTCTCTGCCCCTCCCTCACCCAACCCTGACCACTCTTGTCTATAAACACTGGCCTAATGCTGTGCCACATTTACATAGCACTGTGCTAAGTGGATTAGAAAGTTTGCTTAAGAAACCTCTCAACAGTTCTATATGACTGGGAACCGTTATTGTCATTGTTTTACAGTTGGGAGAGACTGAGTCTAAGGAGATTAAATAACTTGTCATTCTTATATCCACACCTGTATTCATGAGCCCCACGGTGGGAAGCCCACTTCCTTTCCCCTGTGTCGGCATCCAGGAGCAAGTGTGAACCTGGCACGTAGAGATCTGGAAAAGCTTGTGACCCTGCACAGAGCCTGCCACCCTCCCAGCTCCAGCTCTAGCTGCGTCCTCCACTGCAAGTCTTCCTGGCTTGCTCCAGCCCTTTCTAACCTCCCTGTTCTCTATGCTCAGTCAGCTCACACAATCTGCAACGCATCATGTAGCACTTGACTCTATCCTGGCTGCACCTGTTTTCCCTATCAAACTGCAGGGCTGTGAAATCAATTTAGCAGGCTGTGGTGGGAGGAGGTAGAAGCATATATTAGAAAATACTCGGATACTCTGAGTTTGGGAAGCAGAAGGAACTTTGGTTTCAGGTAGGTCTGTGCATGTATGCGTGTGCACACACACACCTGTGATCCAGATCCAGTGAGATGTGTGTCTTCATATGAGGCTCAGTCCAGAAAGGTTCACTAACTGCTTGAGTGTCATGCTTGTGTAAGCTGGTTGGCGGGAGCTGCATCTGCTTTTTGTACACAGATTTGGGTTGAACAAAGTGACTTCTCTGCAGCCCACTTGCCTTGTCTGTAGAGGAGCCAAAGGATTTTAAGAGCCATCGGGCCAGGATTTAGCTCAGTGGTTCTGGTCCTTTCCTTGCAACTACAAGGTCCCAGGGTTGATCCCCAGGTACCACATACAACAATGCTAGACATGGTGACTCATGCCCACCAGCAATAAGAACCACATACCACGGTGCTGATGGGCATTTTGGGAAATGGTGCCTGTAATCCCAGTACTTGGGAGGCAGAGGCAGGAGGATTGCTGAGAGTTCGAGGCTGAACTCAGGGCCAGCCTGAACTACTAAAGGAGACCCTGCCTCAAAAAAAAAAAAAAAACCCAAGTCTTAGCTATCACCCAGTGCTCCCTTGTGGCAAATGGAGAGAAGAGAATGTGGCTGGTCTTCCCTGCCAGAAACTATACCCATCTAGAGCCTAAAGGAGCAATATGGAGCCACTGGAAAAGAACCCACACCAGAGATGGAGCAGAGACTCTAGGGAGAAGCCCACATAGGAGGCTGCATCAACCTTATCCTCCCTAAAACCCTGACATGGGCAGGCATCAAGGAAATAGGCAGTGAGAGACCACCCCTTGTGGTCCATGGCTCTTTCTTTTTTTTTAAGTTTTTTTGAAACAGGGTCTCGCTTTGTAGTTTAGGCTGGTCCTGAACTCAGCCTTGAACACAGCACTGTGGTATGTGGTACTGATTGCTGGTGAGTGTGTGTCTCCATGCCCTGCACTGTTGTATGTGGTTACTGGGGATCAAACCTAGCCCCTTGCACTTGCAAGACAGGCACCGGAACCACTGAGCTAAATCCTCAGCCCAAGGCCTGTTATTTTTGATCACCTAGAGTTCAGGTTCCTCATCTGATAGTGCATTCTCATAGGATCTTGGAGAGAATCCGGCACATACATGACAGGACTGCCACAAAGGAAGGGCTCAGTATATCCTCACCTCTACTCCACCCTTTCTCCTTCTAACAGTAGATGGTGGGGCAGGAGTAGGCTGCGGGTTCATATGAGTGTGAAGCTCTGGCTGTACCCCACTGGGATGCCTTCAGAATCCCAGTCTAGTTCTGTGTGTGGCCAGTGTCCTCTTGAAGACAGACTGGGCTCTGCACTGTGTGACACAGCGGGTTCACCTCTACTAAGCATGGATTCCATTGGGACTTCCCAGGAAGCAGCAGGGGGAACTATCCCAAGTCAGAGGCCAGGAGTGGCCTGTTCTTGAACTGTTCATCATCTAAGCAAACTCCAGGATTCACAAATGCCTGAGTCCCTGTGATAGAGAAGAAGATGACTTGGAACAAAACACATTCCCCCTAACTTGATGGTCAAAGAGCCAACTTCGTCCAGCAAGTTCAGGTTACTAGGATAATCAGGAGGGCTGGCTTCCTTCCCAGTGGTCTTGCAAGTGAAGAAAGTGCCTGGAATCCAGCCTTTAAATCCATCATGGATCATGGGGAGCAGCCACAGTTCACTGACCAGGAGCTCCGGCGTGTGACCGAGGGCAGATCTCAAATGAACGCTGGGGTTTCCTCTAGTCTTGACTCCGTGATTACAGATATTAATGGTAGAACTGGGCTCATCTCAAAGGTAAGGGCCTCCAGTATGCCCTTATGAAGAATTTTAGCCACATTTGGAGTGGCACTGGGGGCAGGAGGGTAGATGACTTCCTCACCCTATGTTTACAGATGGACATGTCTTTATGTCTCTAAAGGAGACTGAAAGATGCTGCCACTCAGTGACTTTAAAGTCTGTCCATCTTCATTTTCTCCATCTTCTTCATGAGGCCTTTTGAAAACTGCACTGCATTTTGTCACCTGCAACTTCTCAGCCGCTTCCACCATGACTGTCACCACGATGCTGTAGCTGTTCATGGCAGCTTTGTTGAATAAATGAAAAAAGAGTGGAATTTGTATTTGTTAGAATCCATATCGTAAGGCCATCTGAGGGATGAAAAGATACCATTCTGAGAGCAGGATCTCTCTCACCCAGGCTCTAACTCCCCACCCTTAACCTTCAACGATTTACAACTCTCACTTCACAGATGGAAACACTGAGATCCAGAGCGATGACTTCAAACTTTACATATGCAAAGTGGGAAGGGACCGAAGGGTCCTTATCATCTTTCAGACTCTTCAGTATTACACTTGGGAGAAAACTGGAGCCCAAGCTGTGAGGTGATGATGAGATAAAATCGCACAGTTCAGAAGGAGGGGTGAAAACAGGAATCCAGCTCCCAAATCACAGTCCAAGGCAGCTTAAACATCACAGAGCTCAAGCCGCCCTGGAACCCACTCCAGGTTCCCATGGCAACTATGTGGAACAAACCATTTTCTTGGGGTAGTATTGACTTATTCTTCATATTGCTTTTTTTTCTTCTTTAAGGGAAACAGTTTTCATTCTCCTCAAATGGACTCATTGATGAAAGGAACGGACTAAGACACCTACCCAGAAAATAGGAATCTAGGCCGGAAATGATCTCCCTGGCTGATGACAGCTGCAGAGGCCTCTGGATTTGCAAGTGTGTCTAAATGAATTAATGGAATGGAGAAAAGCATTCTGGGACATACTGTCTGGATTTCCTTGTCTTATCTTTGCTGCCCATTTCGGCACATCTCTTCCTGAGTAACAACATCCCTTAAACACAAATTTAACCTGGGCTTTGACAGTGTTCATTACATTTAATCCTGTTGGATAGACAGACAAGGCAAGCACTGCCATTCCACAGATGAGAAACTGAGGCCCAGATACTAGTGTGGAACTAATGTGGAACTCCTTAGCAGGAGAGATTCTTTGTCATTGAAAACAAACCAATAATAACTGGTATATGTCAGACACTTGGCAGACATTTTGGAAACCTCCCTAGGGGCTCAGCCACCAAAGCTGGAGACAGCAAACCGTGAGCTAAATGAACAACTAAAATCCTATGGTTGTTATAATTGTTATGGTACAAGTACATGTAAGGGGCACTTCTGGGATGGCTAGTGAAGCACTTCAAAGGGACCAGAATTTAATCTACTACTCAAACAATAGGAAGGAACCAGGTGGGAAGAGGGAGAAGTGTAAATTTTTGGAAGGAACAGCATGCTTGGGTTCCCTGTAGGGGAGAGAAGTTTGTTTCTCCAAGGAAGTGACAGGAGGCCAAAGAGGGGACAGTGTGAAGAAGCAGGGTTTGGGCGTGAATAGGACTGACAGTGAGCCTGGAGAGTCTGGCAGGGGCCAGATGACTTCGGCCCTTATAGGTAAAGATTCACTCTCATACCCCTAGTCATGTGGGTATTTGAATACATACCTATGCATGTACCTACATGCACACGTATGTGGTGACACATGCATAGACATGCATATATACACAAGAGCACATATACACTGTCTCACAATGCATTGTCATCTGCCCATAAGCATACTTGCATATCCATATATACAGTGACATCTATTTGCTTCAGTATACCCAAACATGTGAGCATCCAAACAGATAGCCATACATACACACATACTTACTCATACACATAAACTTAACACATCTGCATGTGCACTGGCACATAAACATAAACACACATGGAGATGCATATATACACATACAAACAAAAGCACATATACATACTTGTCTTACAGCACATTGTCATCTACACCTAAACACACTGGTACGACTATTTACACACAGACACACGTGTTTATGTACCCACAGGCCTGTTCACATCTGCACAAAAGCACACAGACACATTTTATTATACATATGCATGCTGTTTTCTAAACAGTCACTCACATGCACGTACTTACATGTGCATGTGTACAGCCCTCAATAAGCCCAGTTCAGATGAGCTCTCAGCCACAGATAAACTTCTCCGCTGGTTGGTTATAATCTTTCATTGGAACTGACACATTGATAGCCTCAGTTTTTCTAGGAAGTGACCTTCATGCTGGCTATTGATTTCCAGTGGCTATCAGGCGCCTGCCACTGGAGTGACAGGCCTGGTCGGAGGTCAACCCTTAAATAAAGCTTCTGAATTACTAAGCGCCAGCCACTCCAATGAAAATGGAAATTGGCAGCCCTAGCTCCCTTTTATGAGATGGGCCCCTGCTGATGGGTTTGGGCTCCGCATGACCACCTCTTGTTCCTGCACCTTAGACCTATGCTATGGATGTCCACAGGTGTCTGTTTTTGCAGGGCAACTGGCCTGAAGGCAGGAGGTGGTGGAAGTTGCCAGGCCTGAGGCTGTCTGCACTCTACTTCCCAGCAAAACCTGGAGATACCCCTGTAAGCCTTCTAACAGACAACTGCTGGAGACCTATGAGGACTCGCTTTGTGGTCTTGGGCAGATGACGTCACCTCTCTGAGCCCACCCTAACCCTCTCCACACATACTCTGTGTCAATGAGTTGATGGCAACAGACGTGTGCTGAGTTGTGTCTAGCTCGGTGTGGGAAGGTGAGGGTGGCTGGTATTGTGCTCTGCAATACTGCAATCACTAACCACAAGACCAGGGTGGTTTGATGAGCCAGGGAGCTTCCAGGTTGAGGCAGCATCTTGGGGTTACAGGGCTAGGAGAGCTGGAGAGGGGAGTGGCTGGGAGAACTTTTGGTTTTCTGAAGCTCTTCCCTTGCCTGTCCTGTCAGACATCACCTTGTTTTCAGAGGCTCTGACAGCAGATGAGGAAAATAATCAAATCTAACAGCTAAACACCACCATCACCACATACCATGCTTCCCTCACAGTAGCACCTGCCCTCCCTCCGAAGGTACCTTCTCTCCCCTCCATCTGCAGAAAGGTCATTCCTCACCACAGATCTTTCCTCTGTAGCTGGGCCAAATCCTCCAGTCCACACATGGCAGAGAGTCATGAACTCACTTCTGTCTGGCTTATCTTCCAAATATGGATGTGAATAATTTCCTCTTCAGATCTAAATTTAGAACAACAACCAAAAAAAACCTTTTTCTTAAGTAATCTGGCTCAAGAAAAGCTAAGAAGGCTTCCAGCTTCTGTTTTCTACTGTCCCCTGGGAAAATTCCTACTCTTTTCTTGATTGGCCTGTATATCCCATGACCTTTCTGGCCCATATTTCTTGAGAACAGAGACTGGTAAATGAGTCTATTGTGTCTGAAGAGAGGCTAAATAGAAATTAATAATATCCATAAATTAATTATTTGGCAAAAGAAGAGGTAGTGCTGGTATACCCTGAAACTCAGATAAGCTACCTCTGTTGAAGGGAACTACCCTGACTCTTCGTGGGTCCATGGGCCAGGCTCTGAGTCACAGTTTGTACCGGGAGCATAACTAAGTGGATCTTCAGCCCACTAGATAGCAAATGGGGCACCCAGTTCAGAAAAAGGGGTCAAGAGAAGTTCAAGGCCACATGGTTTATATATGTGATTGGGCCATTTTGCTGGCTTTTCTATAACCTGATGCTTCTTCCAGAGCACATCTGGAAATAGGCACTCTCAGGACAGGGTCATTTTATATAACTAGTATAAAAGATGTTGAGAAATGTGTCACTTATTTCCAGAGGTGACAACTAACAATTCATGTACAAGGTTAAAAGAACAATAGTAACCATAAGGACTAACCATGCTCATATCTTTTTAATTCAAATACTACACTTTTACAGAGACATAATCTCCAACTTGTATGTGCTAGGAAATGTAGTACCCTGTGTGGAGCTCTGTAGCAACCTAGAAAAGTGACTGAAATGTCACAGTGTGGCATTACTTTGATTTCTCCAGCTAGGATCTTTCCACAGGGCAAGCATCCTTAAGTTTCTCCTGCCATTGTGTCTTGGGGGTGAGATGCTGTTGAAGAGTGCAGTGGTTTCTCCAGGGCAGAAGGGAGCCTAAAAGAATGAGGGCTGCAGGGATGAGAGCCATGTGTGGAGCAGGAGAACAATGTAAGGACACAATAGAAAGCTTCTTTGCCCCTGGGCCAGCTGTGCCATCAGAAAACACGACAACCTGGACACGAAGTCCCAGCAAGACTCAGCACCAAACTTTATAAAAACTAGATTTCAGACTTAGTCCTTTCACTTCCAAGCTGAGCATCCTTGAGCAAACTGCTTCCCCTCTCTGAATTATAGTTTTCTCATCTGCAAAGAGGAGTCTAGACTTTCAGTCTTATAAGAAATGGCTGTGATGATTAGTCAATATCTGCCTCAGTCATATCTTATGTTATCCCAGCCCAAAGCGTCTCACAATTAGAGCTCACTAGCAGTTCTCTAATGGGGGTGATTTTGTTCCTGCCCCCGGGAACAATTCAGCAATGCCTGGCACAATTTGTGGTTGTCACATCTGGGACAAGAGTGCCACTGGCATGGAGGATGGGGAAGCCGGGGATGCTGCTGAACCTCTCACAGTTCACAGGATAGTCCCCACTGCCCCAAATGGCAGTAGTGTCAAGGCAGAAAACCCTGAACTAGGCCTCTCCCTCTAAGAGATGATTTTCTAGTTCTGTCTTCCTGAGGTGGCTTGGTACCCTTTCTCTCCCAAACACCACAAAGACTCGGGGCTGCACAAGGAGCTACCGCCTGCCTCCGCTCACCCTGAGGCCACTCAGCCAGATGGCAAAGGGGTCAGCAGCAACCAAACATCTAATGACGTGTGACAAGTGTGGCCAGACAGCAGACCCAGGCTGGGCCCCACTGAGGCCACTCATTGGGCAAGAGGGACTCATAAATAACAGCACACTGACAGGCCAAGTCTTGCTCAGTGGGAGGAATAGAGCTCTGCCTGGCTCCAGCCCCTGGGGCAGGACTTTATGGGACAAGGTTCCAGCAGGAGGGCTGCAGCCAGGGACAGAGATGGGGTTGAGGACCTATGAACAGAGAATGTGCTGCCAGGACATTGAGGGGCCTGTCCCTATGACATCTGTCTTGACAGCGACTGGCTTTGTTGCCATAGCTGTCTCCTTGACAGTGACTCTAATGTCTGACTCCACACAATTCACAGCTCCAAAGCATCTCCCCAGCCATACCTTGGGGTTAGAACGGTATGCTAGCAGGCTTGTCGATTACCCAGATTCGAGGCCCAAGACCCTCAGTCTACTGTATGTTCTTGAGCCTCCATCTCTTTGTCTGTTCAATGGGGATATTTGAGCAGAAAATATATTAATTTATGGGAAATTATATCCAAAACAACAAATTAATGGAAGGGATGATGATGATGATGATGATGATAGTGATTATGATTATTCAACCATTTGGGAGAGAAGAATTTATATTTGATAAAATATCTTCTAATGCTCTAAAAATATTAATCAGTTTTTAGGTTTTTAGGCAGTTCCAAATAGGCCATTTGCAATAACAATAGTAATAATGATTCCTATATTAAATAGCACTTTTATTTTCACATTTATTTTTCTCAAGCCTCATGTGGCTTCAAATGGGACCTGTTTCCAGTGATGCATTTCCTCTAAAATCAAGTGAGAACAAGGAGCTGTCAAGATGCAGACCAAGTGTGTTTTATCATTTGGCGTGATCTAGTTGCAGTGTCCAGGTTGGGCCAGAGAACTGAGGCTGGTGTCTCTTCAGCGCACAGCATCTGGGTCTCAGTTTTCTTGTTTACAAAATGGGGAGAGTAATTCTTTCCCAGCCATCTCAGCGCAGACATTTTAACGGCACCTCGCACCTGGCAGCTCTGTGGTGAGGCTGAAGCATCATCCCACAAGGGAATCCCTGCATCGCAATCATTATCTTCAGCATCATTATTAACCATTACTCATAATGATATTTGTAAGACAGAGTTACTCCACAGCACCATTTCTGTGAACAGTTGTCACAAAAATCTCTTCCTGCATCTGTTGAGGAGCCTGACCCTTTGGTCCCTCCTTCAAGACAAGCGGGAGTCCTAAGATCCTGACAGTCTCTCCCCCTTCTTTTATTCCAAGATGGAAAGCTGAACTGCACACGGGGCCCCCTTCCTGGCCTGGGCCTTGTCTGTCTTCTGTGGAAATGGCTGTCTTGGCCCAAGACCTCGGATGCCAGTTTTCAGCCAGGAGCACATTTTTGCAGGGAGGGCTATAAATCAAAACCCGGGTTCTAATGAAACTGCTGGCACAACACTAACTGTAACAGAGCCAGCCTCGCCCCACTTGTGAGAAATTAGAGGCACAGAGTGAGGGTTCGAGGCAAGAGGGCATAAGGGGCTTGCCTCAGCCCTCCCTTGCTTGCCTTCACCCCCTCTGTCTTTCTTGTTTCTTCCCCTGGCCTCTATCCCTTTATGAGTGCTACAGAATCTAACTACTGTCTCACCTGGCAGCACCTCTGGGAATGAGGCTGATGGTGAAGCTACAGATCCTACTGGGAAGTGCCCATTAGGTACCCTGCCCCGGCTCTCAAAGTTACCATCTGTGGGGAGGATGTAGGGGAAGACCTACACCATCAAAGTTGGCAGAGGGAGCAGGATACTGTCCCAGTCCTAGCTCATGCACTCACTGAATACAAGGCCTGAGGCAGGATATGCAACCTCTCTACGCCTCAGTGCCTTGATCTGTAAAATGGGGATAACATCAGCACTTCCTGGCAAGGTTGTTGAGAGGATTCAATGACAGGGCTAATGCCAGGGTAGCTTTTCTATTCCAGGAAAGAGAAACAAACAAAAGGACAGCTGTGACTTGAGCTGCGAAGGATTTTAATGGCTGCCCGCCAGGAACTGGTCCTTGATCCAGGGTGGATTTATAATAAGCCACAGACAGTTTCCCCACAGTTTTATTTCAGAAAGATGAAAAAGGGCACATCTATCCCAGATATATTACCACAATATCACCCACTCACCCTTAGTGTGTAGTGTGTCATTCATATGGAAGTTCTCCTGGGTCTTATGATGGTCAGCTTTTCAACACTGTGACAAATTACTTGAGAGTAAAGGGTTACAGAAAGAAAAGTTTATTTTGGTTCATGCTTTCAGAAGTTTCTATCTATGGTTCGATGACTCCATTGATTTTTTTTTAGGCCTATGGTAAGGAAGAAATATCATGACAGAGGGCACAGCAGAGAAAAACTGCCTACCTCTTGTCAGAAAACAGAGGCAAAGAGCCAGAAGGGACCACAAAACAGTAAACCCCTCAGAGGTTGCCCCCAGGGGCCTGTATTCTCCAGTTGGGCTCTGCTTCCCATTTGCTCATTTAGCTATGATCATCATTGGATTCAGCCGTTCGTAAAGTTTGAACCCTCATGATCCAGTTGCCTCTCTAGGCTCCACCTCTGAACACTGCCACGCTGAAAAGCAAGCCCTGAGTGAACAAGTCTTTAGGGAGTGATTCATATTTGAACCATAGCGTTTCGTGTGATACCAGATGTGTGGATTGAGCTTTCTCAGAGAGAAAGCTTCCACACCCTATATTCCTCAATTTGAGAGGCTGTGTTCACAGTGGGCCTCTACTTCTACAAGTGAATGAAGTCACTGAGACAGTATGTGCAAGTTCATTGCCATGACACTGATGGGGGGAGGAAGAGTTGGGGGGAGGAAGAGTTGGGGGGAGGAAGGCCCACTTTCCCTACAGCTGTCCATGAGAGCCTGAGCGCATCCTTATCTCCCTTCCTTTGAACTTCTGCAGCCTTTGCTACTCCTACCATTTATTTGGCAAAAGATAGAGACAGTGACCACCCCAGGTGAACTGTAAACCGCCTGGGGGTATACCTCACACCCATGATTTCTTGAAATTTTCCAGAGAACTAGTTGAGATTTGATGACCTGGCTGTTGTTCTAGTCACCACAGTTCTTGCTGGCTCATATTAGACATCCACAGAGGTCAGCCATAGCCTGTTCTGTGGCCTTTCTTATATTTCGTGGGCCAGAGCAAGTCATTTGGTTGAGAGAGTAGAGATATACAGTTCTCTCTGCTAAAGTGGACTAACAGGAAACGGTAGTAAATTCATTTTGGTTTTTGTTTTTCCAATGCTGAGGATTGAATCCAGTGTTCTCTATCACTTCTGTATATCTCCTGTCCTTTTAAACTTTATGTTGAGACAAGATCTTATTAAGTTGTCCAATCTGGACTCAAAGTTGTGATTATCTTGCCTCAGCCTCCTGAGTAGTTCAGGTTACAAGAGTGCAAATACCAGCCAGTAGCAAATAACTTTAACACAACCCAATACACTCCTAGAATTACATTGTCTTCAAAGCTGTGGCTCAATAAATATTTAATGAATATAATGGGCCAAATAGTTTAAGACAGAAATATTTGAACATATCTTTCTTGCAATGGTTGTCAGATTTAAAGGAGCAAATTAAATCTGGGGTGCTAATTCTCCTAATCAGTGATAAACTGAAACTGAATAAGTAACCTGGTTAGAATGTGGTTGAGCCAGATTGGACAGGTATTAGTTCCCCTATGGAAATGTTACTATGGGAAGCAGCATTAGATTACTCACAATACCTCTAAAGGTGAGGAATCATATCAAAGGTGGGGGGGATTAAGTGGGGAAAACTTTAGTTTCATAGAAAAAAATGTTCCCAGACTTAGGGAATCCCAGGTGGACATGCAGGAATAGAGGTTTCATCCAAAGACCCCCAACAGCAGTCTAAAACTGAGTTTTCCAGCTCTAAATCCATCTCAAAGCTCTGTGGAATGTCCGTGTCAGTTGTACAGTCAGTACTTGCAATCTATAAGGAGCAGGGGCTGGGTAAGATGAGGCCAGGGAAAGGGGATGGGCCACAGGCATAAGGCTGACTACAGCTGGTCCCCAAGAGCAGGACATGCTGGTTTGGACTGAGGGGATCAGAGCTCAGGTTGGGGAGCCCAGGGCAAGGGCAGGGCTTGTGCATGGGTGTTGGGGTGCTCCCTCCCAGGGTGCTCCCTCCCTCCCATTTCTCCCCTCCCTGCCCAAAAAGACCCTGGGAGTGATACAATCTGGATGCCAATAAAGGAATTGGGGTGCCTTTCAGATACTTCCCCATTTCAGGTTTACATCTCATTTTCCTGTGAACTTTCTTCTTCCTTTTGATGCTTTAGCTTTTGTTGGTATAACTTTAATTTCTTGCTTCTTTTCAAAGCCATTATTCCCCAGATGGAGGAAGGGAACTTTTAATGTCACACTGGGTCCTTCACCAGGCCAGTTGTCTTCCAAACCAGCCAGGGGCTCAGGGAGCTTGGAGAGGAGGAGGCCGGGCAGAGGGCGGGGAGTTGATCTCAAGCAGCAAACAGCAACTGCGACTGATGAAGGTCCCCGAGGTGATTTGCAAATCTGCTGAAATCCTGAACAAGCTTTGATTTAACCCAAGCTTGAAATGGCTTTTATTTACTGTCTATTGTGGAATAAATGACATCTCATAAACAGGCTTTATCCATTACCCCAGAATGGAGAGCTCCGTGTTAGGGACATTTTATCCTCTTGATATCAAAAGAGATATGCTGGGGTGTGTTATTACAAATAGAAAAATCAATGCAGAGACACACACATCTGAAATTTCATTTTCGTCCAACCACATTTTCAAAGAAAAAAAAAAAACCAGGCAATCGCTAATAAAAATGACTCCAGAACCCGAGGATTTACCAAGCCTGAGCAAAAGACGGGCTGGGACTAAGCCCAGACAGTGAATAAATCTGGCTCAGCCGTGAGGCCATTTCCTGCTCATTCTCCCAGACACCCAGCTCTACCCACCTATGAGTGCCCGGTGCAGAGCTACTCATGTTCTTGGGCCTCCTGTGTCCTCACCCAGCCCTGCCGCAGTGCTGGTCCTGCTCTCCACTACCCCACTCGATCACACACTGCACTGTACATACGCCACAAGGGAGGGAAATATGAGGGATGTCCAGAGGCCTTTACCACCCTAGTGACAGGAATTTCTGAGGCTCCAGGGGAAAGCAGGGTCTGAACTGGGGAACTGGCAGAGCATCTAGGATCATTTACTTTAACACTATTTCTTTAAAAACTAGAGACCCAGGCCTAGAAAGGAAAACTAATGTAACCCAAGGGTTATAAGATGTTTTGGTCCTAAGTAGAAGGGCCAAATAGCTTAAGACACTGAGCCCTTTCCTGTGCTTGAAAAGATTACAGAAAAGAATGAACTGGCCAGCCTAACAGAGGCCCACCCAGTGGCCATCTCTTCTACTGGCATAGTGGTCTCAGCATCATCGAGTAAAGATGGGCAGGCTAGAAAGTGCCTACGGCATACAAATGGTATTGCTGCTGCCTTTTAAAAATGCAACACTTTTCTCTACAGGCTTTTCTTGGTTAAAAGCTCCTAATCAGGAATGGAAAAGGCTGACTGCTGAAGCATTTCAAAAAGAGAACTCCTTATGAGGTGTGTCCCCTGCTCTCCCAGGGACACAGGCTATTTTTCTCCAAGTGTTTCATAAAGGTTTGAGAGAACAGCCTAAGCCAGACAATACAGCAGCAATTCTGCCTGAAACAGGCGGCAGTATTTAAATAAGGTTTCACTAGGAGCACAAAGTCTCTTTGGACATGGTCTGTGATGTAGTTATCAGGAGGAGAAATTTGCAGAACCCATTACCTGACACTCCTTCCCCCAGGAAATCCCTCGTTTGTAGACGGTGAATCTCTCTGGCTTTGGCTGGCTTTTTCTCTCTGGATTGTCCTGGGTAAATATCTGTTTCACACTATGTGTTTATAAGAAGAGGCATTTGTGCTGTTGATTGTCTGGAGGTTTCTGCAGAACACACTGCTCTTTCTCTTTCCTTTCCCTTTCCCTCTCCACACCACCATTCCTCTTGAGAGGTGATTTTGCTCCTTTGAATGATATAGCCCATTGTTCTGAGTAGGGAAGATATACACCACAGCCCACCTGCTCTGCTTTGGGGTGGGGAGTTTTTCATAACAAGGGCAGTATATCTTAATTGTATTGCTGTCATTGTTATTAATAACACAAAAAGTTTCAAACACTTCCTGCCTGCAGAATGTTCAGTTTGACACAGGACACTGTACAAGCATCCCAGGAGCTTGTGGACTGAGCAGAGAGACAGATCTATCAAAGTTCAGCAGAAAGGCTTTATCTGCACAAAGTCTATAGGACTTTGGATGGCTGGGGATTTTGATACTGTGCTTCTTACTTATTCAGACTGAGCTGAGCCTCCAAGTAGTTCAACTCACCTATACAGAATTCTCTCTACTGTCTGCCCCAGAAAAGAGCATGCACTCAGTTTCCTTCTGTTGCACGTGTCTTTTTAGAGGGCCTCCTGGCGTATTAGCTGGCCCTGCCACTGGTGACAGTCACCACAACGAATACTCTATTAAATGGACCTCACAAAAATTCTTAGTAGGTAGGAATTTTTTTTCTTGCATCAGTCAGTCCAAATTAGATCAGAAACACACAAGAAAATAATGTTATCAAACAATAAGAATAAAAAATAGGGGCCGGGAGTTAGCTCAGTGGTTCCGGCACCTGTCTTGCAAGCGCAAGGACCCGGGTTCGATTCCCCGGTAACCACATAACAATACTGGGTGTGGAGACTCACCCCAGCAGCAACCAGTACCACATACCACAGTGCCGGGTGTGGTGGTTCACGCCTGTAATCCCAGCACTCGGGAGGCAGAGGCAGGAGGATTGTGATGTGAGTTGGAGGCTGAGCTGAGGGCCAGCCTGAACCACAAAGAGAGACCCTGTCTCAAAAAACCTAAAAAAAAAAAAAAAAAAAAAAAAAAAAAAAAAAAGAATAAAAAATAAAGATTTTTCTTAGAGGTTTTTATTTTTTAAATCAGAAACAAAACTGTCTCAGCCTTAGTTCATGGCTTCCATTTCTTTGAGTCCTGCTACACTTTGAACAGTGAGCACTCCTGTCTTCTGAAAAGTGACTAAAATGTCTGTGGGCACTAAAACATATGAGATCTGAAGCAATAGGAACTTCCAGTTCGGGAAGTGAACCTGGCTGCCACTTCCCCCAGTCTGGCTGCCTGAGGGAAGGAGTGGCAGATATTTGAGAAATGTATTTCAACAACCTAAAAGGGCCTCTACTTTCTCTCCAGACTCTACAAAGCTCAATCCACAGTCACACTACCTATCCTGTGAAGTCTAGTGTGGATAGGCTCATAACTCTGATGATCTTCCAGCTGACAACTTAACCTGTGTTGAATTCATGCTGGGGGAGACCCAGGTGCTAGTCCTGGCCCTGACATTGCTGAGCTGTGACTTCAGATTTGTCACATAGCCCCTCCACCACCCATTGTAACCAACTTTTATGACTAGGCATTGGAGAATCCAGGAGGTAATTAGATCATGCTAGCTCTCAGCTTCTTCTACAATCTACTGACTTCTTCCCTGGATGTATGTTTTGCAAGAATCTCTGTGGTACCTATTAGGCCTATTGGGTACCAGCTGAGTAGCTGGTCTTACTATTGTCATTTGAGGTTACACCAATGCCTTGCTGTAGAAATATAGCTAGGGACCTGGAGGGAAGTAGGTTGACCTGCAATTAACAGGCAGCTCTAGCTTTATTTCATGATATCTTTTCTTTTATTAAAAAAGAAGGAAATGAAACAACTTGTTAACAACAATTAATGCTGCATGCATGTTTCTAGGTGATTACGGGTGCTTTCAGCATTTTTTATGATTTATCAAAATAAAATTATGACGATGATACATGATATCATAGTGATCAATAGAAATATAATTTGAGGCACTTGTGTAACTGAAATTTTTCTAGTAGTTATGTTTCACAAAGTAAACAAACCAGGTGAGTGATATGTATTTAAATATTATATTTTATGTAGTCCATTATATCCACCTTATTTCAGTGTGTAATTATAGTTAAAAAGCACTAATATTTTACCATTTTTTGCATCCTTAGAAGTCCAGTGTGTATGTTACACATGATGAACTGTCAATTTTGAGCTGACAGCGAGCTGTAGCAGGCAAACCCAAGAGCCCTAGGCCCCTTTTCCTGACCAGTGCATAAGCTGAGAACACTGGGCTCTCCCACTACACCAGGCCTGCAAGATGGCCCAGGAAAGCCTCACAGCACCCAGCTGTCCTCCCCTCCCTGCTCCAGGATAAGGACCATCACTCACAGGAAGGCTCTGCATACCCCACCACCCGCGAAGGAGGAAAAGGGAGGCCAAGGGAAAGGATATGGATTTGTCTTTTTTCCAAATTCCAGGCAGCCCAGTGATTTCTGCAGCCAGACGTGAACTTTTACCCACCAAAGACCTGCAAGACACTTTGCTTTTAAAGGGATGAAATGCTGACAGTCTGGGAGAAAATGACAAGCAAATAAGAAACAGTGCTGTGCTGTAAAGAAACCAGCTCCATAAAGCCCCTTGCTGGCTCTTTGGTTCCCAGCTGGCCCCATAAAACACTGACAGACAGGTGCTGGGTGCCCCGGGGGCTCTCAGTGTATGGCAACCCCAGCAGCAAGAGGCCCTGACCAAGGAGCAGGAAGTGGGACCCGGATCACACCTGGGAAGGCGCCTGCTCTCTTGTCACACTGACATGTCTGAGTCCTGGCAGAGAAATCAAGCCCACCGGGTTATACAGCTGTGTGAGAAAAAAAATTGCAATCATATTTTAAATATGCCTTCATGGCTGAGGAGGACTATAGCTCTTCTACGAAGCCCCAGGTTGCCCCAGGGCTCGCCCACTCCTGCTGTTTACTAGGGGCCATGTCCTGTGTCAACAGGAACAATGTCACTGTTCAAGGTTTCTAGGAAGAGACACTTCCTTTCTCCACATATATACAAGATGAGAAGGGACATGTAGGACATACATAGCGTATATATGACTAGGGCACATATATCCTATTAGAAAGACATCAGACTACATTTGCAACCAGCAGATTCTTCCTGTCTGTGCAAGCTTGGAACTCTGCTTGGAGGCTGGTGAAAGACATGTAATTTTCCTTTGGATGGTGAGGCTGGGATTCCTGTTTAAGTCTAAGCCAGCTGGTTATTTATTGATGTGTCTCTCTCCATAGCTGTCTGATTCTTACTGGTTGGAAGAAGCTCCTGTGTGCCTAAAGGATTTTTTGAATTAAGTTCTTTTCCATCATTTCCCCTCAGGTGTTAACCAATGAAACTGTTCTTTGACAAAAGTCAGCTTCCCCCACTCACGCTCCCCCTGATAATATGTCGTGAAATAAAATTAAGTACCAGGAGAGAGGCCATCAAACAACTGGGCCTGACATGGTTATTCGGCATTTATTTTTTACTTACAGAAAGAGTGAGAATAATGCATTGGAAGCGCTCATATTTTACAGTGAATATGCCTCAACTCCCACTGGGACAGCAACACAAGCAGTTTAATGAATAAATGGGCTCATTTGTGAGAGTGTCCTGCGCTCTTGCCCATAGTCCAGCCCTTGAAGCTGCCACTTTCTTCGTCTGACTGAAGTCAGCATGGTTCAGCCTTCTTAGTGCCTGGTCTGACTCCTCTGTAAAGTACAATGATGATCCCTCACTTGGCCCAGAGCAAGGACTAAACTCCCTTGTGGCTGTAATATTCTTACTTCTATGGGACAGAAGTTTCAAAGATTATTTCTCAAGTCCCCTCAGGTTGAGCAATCTAGTCGACTCTTTATTTGGGCAAGAATTACCTCCCCACGCCCTGTCCTTACCTCCACTGGCCCATTTCTCCATTGCTTAAGGAGAAACAGCAACCATGTAAACCTCTTGGCAGTGATGTGCTAACGAACAGGACACATGGCGAGGCTCATGAGCAGAACTGGGAGCATGTGCAGGTTCCCTGAGTACTGTGGCACCCCCAGCATCAAAGACTGACTGGTGTGAGAGGCCTGGCTGCACACAATTGAAGGGGCACTGCCAGTAGGTGTACCCAGCTCAGGTGGTCTGCTCCAGCCAGGCTTTTGCTGGCAAGTTTGTGCATTGCTGAGTTCATTGCTGAGAAAGGATTCGGGGTAACATTTTGAAAAGGACATATTGCTGATGAGATTGATTTGAAGGCACATTCCCTACTACAGCAGCCCTGTACTAGCCCTTTTGGTAAACTGGAGAGCCTAGCAGTACTGATTTAAACACCAGCACTTTGGGAACCAAGTTAACCCCACTGAGCCTCAGTTTTCTTGTCTGAAAAATGAGACAACATTGCCTATCTCAAGCAATTGTGAAGATTAAAAGGAGAGGATTCATGTACAGCCAACACTTGATGCATGACAGGAGCTAGGAAAAGCTATTTCAGCTTATTAGAACAGATCCTATTTTTGAAAACCTGTTGGAGGTAAAGCACAGCCTCAGGAATGGGGATTAAAGGTCACTCAAGGAAGCATCCATAGAGGTTTTAGGGACTGAATTAAATCAGTTGTTCCAAGGCAGCCATCCTTCAGGCCCCCTGGGTTTGCACTTGGTCACTGCAGCCCTGCCCTCTGGGAGGTTCTTGGTCCTCCCCCATCAGACTGGCATAGTACTGTAGCCCTGTAACCTACTCGTGGCCTCTTCTCCCTCCTCTGTGTCCCATCCTGACCCTGCACCTTGCTGCCTCCTGTCATCTGGGCGAGACCCCTGGATCAGTAGGGTGCATGCTACTATCAGGCCCTGCTGGAGAGGTGAGGGAATGTAAAATATAACATTCTCTATTCACAGAGCACTTTGTATTGCTCTTTCTCATAAGCATCCCTTCATAAGAATCCTCAAGGAAAGACTCCAAGATTTCACCTCGCCAAAGCAATTTTTCTCCTTTCTGAACACTCAAACTGGTGCTGCTCTTTGGACACTGAACACCATCTCCCTGGTGTTATAACTACTTGTACTCTTGTCCAGCTAGATTTTTAAGTGAAGCTCATTATTTATTTTACCTCCATATATACACAATAAATGAGATAAAATATCCTAGAAGGGGGATAAAATATCTTAAGAGTCAAATGATGCCTGTTGAGTGAACAAATAATGTATCCCTAAGGCACTGTGTGAGATAAATGCGAGAACTTTCTCTAGGCCTAGAGCTCTTGTGCACACATACTTTTGACCCCAACCTCTTTCCTATCCTCTGTCGGCTTCCAGATCATGCCCCACCCAACTCTCATATCTTTATGAGCTGCAATAGTGGTATTGTCATTAAACCTCAGTCTCCTTTATTTGCTGACATTATGAATAGTGACAGGTTCCAGGATATACCTTATTGCTCGTATGACTCTTCGGTTACCTGGAGGGAAGGTTAATAGGTGAGAACCTCCTCAGCCTGACCCTGTCACTGATCTTACCCTCATTCTAAATCCATTTGCATCCTATGAGATGAATGACTCTTTTGAGTGGCTGAAGAATGTGGGGTTACATTTAGAAAAATACAACCGTTAATTTAATTGATGCTTCCATCAAAATACTAAACAATGATGATAACAATATACATCAAAAAGGGCAGCTGTCTGTGTTTATTGAAAACATAGGACACGTATTTGATGTCTTCCTGGGGGTCAATTGGGTCAAAGAAACCTCCTGCTCACTGATGAGCTTGCTGGGTTGCCACCTGCTGGGATCTAGCAAAGGAGAAAACAGGAGCTGGCCCTGGGTTGACATTCCTCTTACTCTTGACCTACAGGTGAAGTCTTTGGACAACTAGGGAAGCAAGGAAAGCCAGAGATTCATTCCACAGGGGCTCACAGACCTTCTTTGTGCCACCTGGGGTTCCCTCACTGCTCTACAACCCCATGCTAATAAATCTCATAAACAGAGGCTGCTGATATCAGTGAAGGTGGGTTGAGAGTCAGGATGGTTTCATGAAAATGCAACTTGATGTCAGAAAAAAATTAAATTGGAACCAACCAATATTTTTGAGACTACTAATTAGCCAGCAAAGCACCACATTTCTGTGTGTAGAGGGCTGGGACAACAGTGGTGAGACAGAACTAGACATACCTGTCTCTGTCTGCAAGATGCTTATATTTCACAAAATGCAACAAAACTTGAGGTATTTTCTCCAGACAGTGGGACAGAAGCATCATAGCCTATATATTCTGGATGAGCTATAAATCTGCTAAATATCCTAATGAACAATCTGTGCATTCCCAGAACCTGACAGCAGAAGACCTGTGGAACAACATGCTTCGTAGCAAGGAGCCTGGACTCTGAAGCCAGGGGTACTTGGTTCCAGGTGACTCCTTGTGAATGTCATTGATCATAAGACTTTCTCTCTCAAAGTTTCTATTCTTTTTTTCTTTTTTCCAAAGTTTTTATTCTTATCTCTTAATTGGGGCTAACAATGCCTTTTTTACTAGATTTAATGAGAAAGTTAAACATCAAATCCCTAGAAAAGTAACTGATGTCTAAGTGGTGCTCAATGAATCCATTTATTTCTTCTTCTTTCATTTGCTACACCAGAATTAGTCACTGAATATAAACTGTACAACTAATTGACTCAACTATAAAATGACAGATAGGCCAACCATGACACAGGGTATGTAACAGCACAGAGTCAAAGGATATATCTAGGGGACTGTGAGGAAAACTATTGGTTGAGTAAGTCTGTTTTTCTCATCGCTGGATACCTAGCATCCAGAACTGACTTTGGCAAGGTTTGTTGGGTGGATGGATGGATGGATGGATGGATAGATGGATGCATGCATGCATGCATGCATGGGTGAGTGGTTAGATAAATAAGTAGATGGTAAGACTCTCTTTCACCTCTCCATTTCATAATTATGAAGCTAAGAAAGATCAAACACTCTTGCAAAGTGCTCGCATCTTTATTGTCCAAGGAGCCTGTCGCTTCATCCCAGTTTCTGTCTTTTTTTCAGTCAGTCTTTGTTACTCAGAAATCCTACTTCTTTTCTTCTCATCTGTTATAAATTCTTCAAGATCTTCTTCAAGTTCTACTTCCTCTGCAAAGCTTTGTCCGATTAGATTGGCTCACGCTTCTTCCTCTTTTCCTTGAACTTGTTGAAACTGAGTCCTTTCTTCATCAATTGACTTGTATTGTTACTTGTCTTATTTCTGCATCCACCTCCCCAATCTGACACTATTATCCTTCACAGCACCCATCATAAGACTGGACGCATGTCTACAGAGCAAAGGCTGTAGAGAATGTGTGTGATTTCTCAGTTAACTAATGTTACCTCTAATAATAAATGCTAGCACTGAGTGGTGTCAGGCACCTCATTGAGCACTTTAAATATGTTGTCTGACTTAGGCTTCACAACAATAATGAGATTGACATTATGATCTCTGTTATACAGATCAAGAAACTGAGTTTGAGAAAAGTTGTGCTACTTTTAAAATATGGACCTCAAATTATCTGATGTTCCTTTCAGTGACAGGTAGGACTTTATATTCTTTCCTTTTGAATCCAGGGTGGGGGGAGAGGCTAGAGTAGGGCGGAAGCAATGCTGTGTAACGTCTGAGGCTAGGGTACAAAGGGACAAGGGAAGCCATGCGCTTGGAGAACCTCACCTTAGTGCAAGAAGCACCAGTCCTCAGAGGTGGCCATGTTGTAAGAAGCCGCGGTGCATGGAGATAATGGGAAGATGCTGTGGTCACTGATCATCATCCTCAAGGCCCAGCCCCAAACATGGAGAAGAGACAGGCCATCCTAGTGATACTCTGTCTAGATTCCTGACTCATAAATTCAGGATTATTGTAGTAGAGGATTCAGGATTACAGTTTTCAGTATTTGTTTTGAGCTGCTGAATTTTAGGGTCATATGTTGTGCACCATCAATTAGCAGAACTGAAATTGACTTAATCTATCCTATGTCCCCCAGATGATAAGTGGCAAAGGTAGGATGGAAATTCAGGGGGTGTGAATTTGATCTTCTGTTCTGGAATTTCATACTTTATCTCCCCACCTGTGCTTTGGACCTGCTGGCGTGCAGCACCCTGCCATGGCTGATTCACACACTGTGAAGCAGAAGCTGAATTCTGAAGAAATTATTGGTGGGATACAGCTGGATCTCTGGGGAGAAAGATAAAGGCACATAGCAAATGGGGCACAAGAAGGTACTCTGATGCACTTGCTTAGGTTGCCATGTTCCAGCTTGAGACTATGAATTAACCAGCAAAGCACCACATTTCTGTGTGTAGGGGGATGGGGCAGCAGTGGTGAGACAGAACTGGACATACCCATCTCTGTCTGCAAGATGTTTATATTCATGAAAAAGCAACAAAACTAAGATAGTTTCTCCTGATAGTGGGACAGAAGCATCATAGCTATATATTGTGGACAGGCTGCATTATAAGTAAAACCCGTCCAGTATGGCCAGTGCTCATTACACATCTCATTCTTAGTGGGTGTTCTTTTTAGATTTGTTGACTTATTGGCACAATGTGAATTGGCCATAGAGTAAGAGAAAGCAGAAAAGCAGCAAGACCCAGGACCAGAGCAACCAAGATCCAGAGAGTGCTCAGATTTTTAAATCCATTCCCTATACTCACGAAAAATAAAGTCGAATAGAAGTTGGCTGAACTCTTTCTCCAAGTGCACAAAGTGTCTGTCATCCGGGACTTTCCGTAGTTTAGAGCTGGCCTGCTTTGAATCAGTCTCTGTGGAGGCCCCACTGATACTGGCCTCAATGCCTTCATTCTAAAATGCTGTCTAGAGACACACTGGCACTGAAGTGTGTCCTTGTCCTGGTGATTAAGCAGAGCCAGGCCCATTTTCCCCAGGACGACGTCCCACTCTGTTGGCGGGAGGAAGTTTAAGAAAAGTTGGCTCTCTGAGAATGAATCTCAAGGGAGAGTAGAAGAGGATTCAGAAGGCAAGGCTGGTGGCCCACCTCTGAAAGCCAAGACTAATTCCGCAGTCTAGTCACTCCTCCCACATTTAGTGTATCCGGGTGATTGTTCCCTGGTAGGCTGAGCCGGTCTATCTGCTGGGCCTTTTGTCATGTTAACTGCAGCCGATCAATGGATTGAGGTCAGGACTTCTGATGTAGGTGCAAGCTTAGAGGGAAAAAAGTCTCAAAGATTCATTTTTTCTCGTCTGGTAACACTCCGGTCACTTATTTTTTCTCAGTTAGCCTCTGCCGCTCTAAAGTGGATATTGATCAGTGCTTTAATGCAAACCTGTCAAATTAATTTTGCAGACCTGGGATATGACTGGCCTAAAATTGCTTCTGCATCTGTTCTCTGCAGCAAGCCTATGAATTTTAATCACGGCCAGAATGGGTTGGTGGCTTTTTTTGTTAGAAACTTGAATAGGAAAGGTTTAAACTGTAAATGCCAGGGAATGATGCTGTTTTGTTCTTTTCAGAAACTCATGTGGTGGAGGTCAAAGAAATTATTATGTCGGGTGTATTCTTGGCAGATGCTGTGGGGAGCTTTGTGGCTGGTTTTCCACAGCGCTGTAGGGGGCTCCGAGGCCTCTGTAAACATGCAGGTGTAAGGGCTGTAGCTCTGGGGAACACTGGACATCTGGATGCCTGCGCAGTTTTCCACCTGCTCTGCTGGTACTCTCCCCATTACCTGTTTCATTGAAATCCAAGACACTTTCAGATTTCACCTGCTTCAAAGATCTTGGTTCTGGGCCTGGCGCTGCCTATCATCCCTTTGTACTTGAACATGACAATCAGTGTCCTCATAGGACTCAGGCTCATGCTTGGTAGGTCTCCTTCATGCTTTCTTTGGCTCTTGGAACCCAGGGAAAGGCATGGAGTTCTGCCAGGGTAAGGAGGTTCCCAGATACTCTCAACTGTTCCCTGCAACTACCACCCCAAATCTTGGTGGAAGGCCCCTCCACTCCTCCAGTCCAGGAACGGAACCACACACAGACAGTTATGACAAGTTCCCTTGGATGGAATACACTGATGGTGACTCTGACCACAGGTGACCTTTGTTGAATGTTGTCACCATCTATATTTTGAGTGTTTGGGTATGCTGGACTCTTTTTGGTGCTATTCATACAGTACTTGACTTCATCATCAGTGAAACCTCATCAGGATGGTGCTATGACCCTCCCAGATATTGGGGAGGACACAGAGGCAGGGAGATGTTGATCAGTAGTACAGCTCACCAAGCTCACAGGGCAAAGTTAACTCTGACAAGGTCATCTTTCAATCTCTCCCAAAGCACAATGAGGCACTTGACTTGATTTCACCTTGGTTGAGTCCCTGATTGTTGGCTCTATCTTGTTTTTACTTTACCAATAAAACTCCAAGATCCTCAAGGGTACAATCCCCTCTACTTCTTTAATATTCAAATAGATTGTTGAAAGTGGAGAACCACAGAGTCACTGAGAATAGGCTAGTGTTTTGGGACAACTTTGGTTAGGACTCTGATATATTGAGCTTTATATAATAAAGGAGAGAGGGCAAGGCAGAGAGAAAAAAAAAGGAGAGAAAATCACTCACTTCACATGGGAATCTTATTTCTCCACCTGTAAGGGCCAAGCAGTGAGAGGCCTCCAAAAAAATTGGAGGGATAGAAGGCACACAGCTCAGAGACAGACCAATATTCCCAGGTCAAAAAACTATTCAAGAGCCTCCAGAGCTTCCCTTCAAAGAGCTCATGCAAGGACCACAGTACAGCAGGATCTGACACCTTCTGCTTAGACATTGCCAGCCTATCAGGGGCCACCAGAGAAGCAACAAGAACCTACAGAGAAAGGCACCTAGAATTTCCTGGGTAAAAGGACACTTATTCCTCAACTAGTCCCTCAACTTTGGAGCTTGTTACTAGAGAGGAGAGAGATCTAGGTGTCTCAGAGGTGGTCAGCCACCTCCATTCCTCAACACCTTCATCCTCACTGCTTCAGAAAACCCTCAAGGGAATCAGGATCTCTCCTGATCACTGGGGACAGGTAGAGCATTGTGACTGTTACTGAAGTTACACTTGAACCAGAGTACTCCTGCTTTTAAGTGATCAGAAAGTTCTGGAATATAAATTGTCAAGGAGAAATAGAGATGAGAAATTGAGAATAGTAAGATTGAAGTGATGGTTAGCAAACTAAGCCATTACACATTTATCTCTCATCAAGTTGAAGCTTCTGAATCACTTGGCAGTGAGTGTAGCAGCCTGATAGTGCAGGTACATCATGGATACAATCCCACAGGCCTACTCAGAAACTTCTTTGGAGTTAAGCAGAACTGGATTCCTTTACTGTTGGATACTCAATCCCCTACATCTACCCCTGAACATTGTGCCAAGAGAAGCTTTCCCAACAGACGATCTTCCAAAGACTTCACGTTCTTCATAGCCAAATATACAAGGTGTATTGATTGGTCCACACAGATAACTCAGCAGGGTTCAACAAGAGCATGAGGTAGGCCATGTACAGTGATGGACATTTGTAATCCTAGCATTCTGCAGTAGGAAGCAAAAGGATCACAAGTTCAAGGCCAGGCAGGGCTACATAACAAGATCCTCTCCCCCAAAACTAAGAAAAAATGTATCAGTTATACACACTGTTGGATGGATAATGATGAAGCATTCAGAGATGCCCAGTCCAAGGCCTCAGTCACCATTTTGACTCTCCCTGATTTTTGGCTCCGCCTGTCGACTTCATCAGTCCTTTGACTGCATGAGTATCAGGGATGTGCCTATAGGCAGCCTGTGCTGACCTGTATGCACAGAGTCCTCACCCTAAAAGATGAGAGAGAATTTTGCCTCACATACAGCTTTGCAGTCCTCAGCATGGTCCCTGATGGTCTAGTTTGGCAAGGTCTATAAGCAGGGTGCCTGAACCTAAGTTATAGCCTATCCTTGAGGGTATCTCTTGCTAGAGGCCAAGGGAGGGAGTCAACCCCAAATAGACAGGCTTGCAGGCAGTTGTTGATTATTTGTACTGTGCAGCATGTTGTGCAGAGCCCATCAATTTATCTCAAAGGAGTCAATACCCTCTCAACCTGCCAGAAAGGGTGTCTCTAGCTCAGCCCCATTGCTTCCTCGGGTTAGCTGCATTTCTGGCATGTGAGAACTGGATTCTGCGAGCTGGCCCCTGCCTCCTCCCCCAACATCCTCCTCCCATGCCAAGCAGAAAGCCGAGGATGTGGGAAGCACTACACCAATACATTGTGAATGAGCGTCTGCTCAGTGAATGAATAACTATGAATGAGAGGAAAGGAAATGAAAAGCAATTAGACACATACACACACCCACAACTCACCTAACCACACAGCTTCCTGCCCTCCACTCCTTGGCTAAAAGCTTTGTGCCCTTAATATCAGGTTTGGGCTCCAGAGTCCCTGAAGGGAGGGGCAGGGGGCTGGTGCACTGTGGTCTGCAGGAGAAGGCCCTGCACGAGGAATCAGGGGAATTGTCTTGCCATTAATTACCTGTGTGACCTTGGGCAGCCACTTAACCTGTTTTCCCTTCATTACGCATCAGATAGGCTAATACTCTGTTTACCCCACAACAGAGTTGAGGGTAATGGACAATATGAGAAAGTTAACAGCTCTTAGAAAAGTCTAAAAGTCATGGGCTGGGAGAAAGTAGATAATTATTACGACAAGAGCCTGTTAGGGACTCACCCTTTACAGGACCTATGTGTATGGCTAGGGTGGTATTAGAAAGAAGAGGAATGTTCCTCTGCTCAGAGGAGCTAATACACAGAAAGAAAGACCCTTGGCACCCAGAGGTGGCCCAATCCTGTGCACAATCATGAGAAGATTGAAAAGTAAAAGAATACCACCTCCCCTTTAAAAAGATACATACAAAACAATCAGATCATTATAGAAAATTAGTCAGCTCATGATATTTGTTGAGCACCTACTATGTGCCAGGCTCTATTCTAGAATTTGAAGGGAAGGAATTTGGAAGGGACACAGAATTCTGCCCAACAAGCACTACATATAAGCAGGCAGGTCATAAATGAGTGAGATTGTTTCAGCTCCAGGACAGGATACTATGACAGCGACCATCTTGGTTGGAGCAGAGGATGATGTCAGACTGGGAAAGGTTGGTGTGCCGAGAGCAGAGAGAATATGGGGAGGGTTGTTTGTAGCCAGAAGCACAAAGCCAGGCGAACCCGTGGAAGCTTGAGAAGGGACATGACATGGTCCGAGCAGAAATAACCTGTGGCACAGTGCTAACAACTGTGGAGTAAAAGCCTGAGTTTTTGGTGCATTTCACATGTTTGAAATTATTTCAAAATAAACTGAAGAAAATGAGGATACACAGGTACATGGTGGACAGATGACTGAAGAGGTTGGGCAAACCGGTGTGAGGAGTGGAGGGACGGACAGTGAGGAGGCTCTGCAGTGGTCTAGGGGACGGGATCCGGAGAGGACGAGAAAGAGAGATCATTTCAGGTGCACTGGGGGAGTTTTGAGTTTCTTTTGTACTGTTGTAGTAACAAGTACCACACACTCAGGGGTTATAAATAACACATTTGTATCACTTTACGGTTCTGTAGGTTAGAAATACGACCTCATCTCGTGGGGCTGAAATGAAGAAGTAGGCTTTCTGAAGGCTCAGGGAGCGTCCATCCCCTGGTCTTTTCCAGCTTTCAGAGGCTTCTTTTGCTTACACAGAGTCCTCTAAACGTCGTGTATGTTGAATCCTTCTGGTGCTTATATTCCTCTCTCTGGCCATAGCCAAGAAATGTCCCCCCTTTAAGGTTTCATGAGATTTTCTTGGGATAATTCAAGACAACCTAAAAACCTCAAGCTGTGATAAGATCTGCAGAGTCCCTTTTGCCTTGTTAGACAACATGCTCAGAAGTTCCTGGGGATTACAGTGTGGACATCTTTGGGAGCCACGACTTTCCTACCAGAGTGGAACCGTTAAGAACTGCTGATGGACTGTTGAGGGAAACAAACACACGGAGGGAGGCTGCTGGCTTCCACCTGAGGCACTGAGTAAAGCTGGACCCTGAGAGAAGCAGACAGATGGCTGCAGTCAGGAAGAGAAGGAACACTTCTCTCTGGGATGTGAGAAGTCTGAAGTCAGCGTAGGCCACTGTCACTGTGAAGACCTCATTCTGGGGCCAGGGAGTGAGAGGAGCACCATGGAGACCGGCCTGAGAGTGAGTCCTGTGGGAGCCCAGCTGTGCCACCCAGGGCAATAAAACAGTCACCAGGAGCTGGACATACAAATACCTTCACCATAAAATGTGTTCCAGAAGGAATGGAAAGACGACTGCAGAAGTGGCTGGTCAGACAGGGGAGGTCTTGTTAGCAAAGTCTGATGTCATGAGCCACTGTGTGTGGCTGTGCGGAGGGGCAGCAACACAGGGTCAGGAGGTGAGTGGCAGGACACACAGCATGAGGACGTCTGGCAGTGCCACACAGACTGGGAACATGAGCACTGAGGCAAAATCTGCCTGGAAGAGGGAGGGGAGGCTGGTAGTCCAGCCCGAACAGAGAAATTTTAGCCAAGGCTACTGCTGGCTCTTGCAGCAGAAGGGACTGCGCTGGGAACGGGGCCGGGGAGGTGTGGAGGGAGGGGAGCATCCCGTCCTCTTTCAGAACTGAGTCTCTTAAATCAAACAATTCAATCCAGGTGGAAGAGGGTTGACAGCTGGGAGGGGAGAAGAAGGAGAAACAGACAATAAAAAAAATCAATAACACTGCCCCATAAAATAAATTGAGATTTGTGGAATTCACTTCCACTTGACATCAAAGATGCCGATTTGGTGAATTCGTTTAAGGGCAAATTGAAAACGTATCATTTTAATCCAGATCCCCAAGCTGCCCCCAGCTCCGTGGCAAGAGCCCTCCGGAGGATGCCCCTTTGGGGCTGACTGATCACCATTGCTAGGGGAAGCTGCACAGGGGTTGGCAGGAGTCATGGATATTCAACACACCACACCCCTTCCTCTCGCCAGGGCCAAGGTCCCTCCAGCCAGGGTCTCCTCCGGGGAGCAGTGATGTAGCCATGCTTGGCTGCCAACTTCCCAGTGACTTGACATGGTATTTGCAAAGTTGCCCCACCAGGACCTGGGCACCTGGTCCTGTGCACATGTGTTGAGCTCTCTGTGCTTGAAAGCTCCTCCTGGAAGTGGTTGTGATTCGAGCAAAAGCAGAGTTGTAAGGTCCATAGACTTCCAATTGGATTCTGCCCCAGAGAAAGAGAATGGTGTGAGCGGGGTGTGGAAGGAAGAGGGCAGAGGACTACAGAATCCTGAAAGTACAAGGCAAATGTACACAGCATGAGTTTGCTTGGCCCAAGTTTTTTTTTTTTTTTTTTTTTAAAGAAGAGCACAGGCCCCAAAATGCTGAACCTGGTGCCACAACAGGTCATAGATGACATTAAGACTCAGCCCGGATCTGGGGACTTCTCTCAGCCCAGGGAAAGTGGGTAAGAGCAGAGAATCTGCAAAGAGCCAGGTTAGGATGATACCAACCCCAGGTGATGGAGAAGTGACCTAGAAGAAAGACAAGAAGCAGGCTGGCATGGCCAGGGCAACTCAGAACTGTGGGCAGACGGGATGGTCCAATGTGTAGACTGTGGTTGCAATGAAGCGTTTTGAATGAGCAGGTCTACATCTAATTTCCAGTTTCATGGCTTCACAACTGAACCTCTCTGGGCCTCAGTGTCCACGTCTATAAAGAAGAAAGGGGTCCTTGTGGTTTTACTATAGAAGGATGTTACTAGGACCCTCAAAGGGGAAAAGGTAAAGCATTCAGCAGGATGCTTGACAGTTGGTTGACTCTCAGTAAATGTTAGGGTGATCATCGCAGCATTCAGTTGGAGGCTTTGGGGAGCCAGGGGACCCTCACTCTGATCCAAGTCCTCTTTGGTAAAGTAAAGGGCTCCAACCAAATGCTCTCAGGGTTTCTTCTCCTGTGCAAGTGAGAAGGGACTGTCACTAGGTCTCTGGTCTGAGCACTTTCCCACCCTAAGCGCCCGGAACCATAGGCTGAGATTTGGGCATCTGGAAATTCAGCCCAGAGAGGGGCCCAGGAAGGTGGCATGGCTAATAAAAGATGAAATTCATGGCCACTTCCACCGGGAGCCAAGTTGGCCTTGCTGCACCCAGGCTTTGGGCTTCAGGACTTGAGCTTGATTTGACCTCTTCAAATTGAATGTTCACTTTAGCCTAGATTTGCAAAGCAATTTGTTAATGCTCCTGTGCAGGGGCTGTTTTCTCTAGGGTTTTAAAGAAAAAACTCATTTCAATGTAAAATTCACAGGACCAAATTGAAATGTATTCTGAGCAGAGTGAGCTGTTCAGAATTTCCAGGCCCCCGCGAGTAGCAGCACGTCACGTTGTAATTACACCTTTCTTTGTGCGTCAGCTGCAGGCTTGGTGAGGAAAATGGGAGATAATGCTGACCCTTTCAAGAAAAGAAAGGACTTTTGTGCCTGTTCCTTTTCAAAGAGAGCTTTGCCAGGATGATAGGGGAAAGGGACACCTGAATCAATCTATCAAGGGGAACAAAACCATTCCTAGTTTCAGTCTCCTTAGCCAAGATTGGTTCCACTCAACAGTTTCTGGAGTTTAACTCTTATTTCTTCCAATGCACTGGAGGAAATAAAAGACAACTAAAGCATCTACTTTCTAGCACATCTTGGCTCAGTTTTCTTAAAGATGATCCTTAGCATCTCCCTTCTGATGGATGCCCACATGCACACACACATACACCACATACACACGTGTGCACACATATGCACACATATACAGATTTATACATGCCATAAATATTCACACACTTCCATATGAATACACATACAACATGTACACATGTATACACTGTATTTCAAAAGCTTAATGATACAAATACACACTTTTCTGTTTTAAAATCAATAGTAGTATATCCTTAATTAGACCATAATTCCAAAAACAAAGAAACTTGGATAAGGCCAGGCTGGATTATCACAGAAAATTCTTTTTTTTTTTTGAAACAGTGTCTCACTTTGTAGCCCAGGCTAGCCTTGAACTCAGAGCAATCCTCTTGCGTCTGCCTCCTGAGTGCTGGGATTACAGGCATGAGCCACTGCGCCCAGCGTTGTGATATCTAGTTACTCAGATTCCCTGCCCACATTCCTTTCCTACCTCTGTTTTTGGGCATACCTCTATTTTGCTTAGGTAGTCACTCCTCTGCCGTGAGACTCAAAGATAAACCTTCTGTGGTCTAAACTAGTTCTGGAATTATACTCTTCTTGGGTAGGAACTGGTTTGCGCATGCGCACAGAATCTGTGTCCGCCTCACAGGCAGCTTCTGAGAACGGTTCTCTCATTAAGGCAGTGATATCTTGCTTCTTCCCTAGATGTTGTCAAGCTGGGAACTTCCGTTTCCAGTCTGCTGCCAGCCTGGACATAAGGACCCTGGCACATAGCAGTGAGTCAAGAAGAGAGCACACTCACCACCCCATATTGTCTGCATTCTGTCCCAGGAGCTACCAGGCCTTAGGGGGACTTCCTGGTGAGGGAAACAGTAAATCTTCATTGTGAGTTGAGTTTTTTGTTACTTGCAGCCCAAAGCGCCCTGACTGCTAAGAGATGCGCGTTTGTTTAGGATGGGGTTAAAGGCAGTTGTATAGGTCTCTTCCTGCTTTTATACTGTTTGGGCCAATTCAGTTTCCTGAGGACAGATATCTTGTTTAATTGATCCTTTCCTCTTAGAATCCTGATCCATGACTGGCAAGCAGTTAAAGGGAATTGGTTATCCAGAGTGTTGATGCATCCCAAGGTTTTCTGGGTGATGTTGTCTTAGAAGTATTCCAAGGGATTTATCCATCCCACATCCCTTTGAGAATTAGGTGGGGTATAAATATGTTAGTGGGAGGAAAGAAAGGCACAAGGGCTAAATTAATGGTATCAATTAAAATATAATTTCTTAGGTCCAGGGATTTAGCTCAATGGTTCCGGTTCTTGACTTGCAAGTGCAGAGTTCAATCCCAGTAACCACATACAATGCCGGGTGTGGAGACTCACACCCACTAGCAATCAGTACCGCATACCACAGTGCCAGGCGTGGTGGCTCACGCCTATAATCCCAGCACTCGGGAGGCAGAGACAGGAGGATTGCTGTGAGCTCAAGGCTGAGCTCAGGGCCAGCCAGAACTACAAATAATGAGACCTTGTCTCAAAAAAAAAAGAAAAAAATAATAGTGAAATAAACACACTCTGCCTGCTTTCTTTTTATCTTTGGGGCAAGGGTTCATTGTGTTTGTGAGTTGATGACTGAGAGGTTTTCATCAGGCCCTTAGGTAAGCCGAGCAATGTTTGGATGGAGAGAGAAGTTTCTAGCAGTCTCCTGGGTTGCTAAAAGTCCATGTCACTAGCCAATTCCTGAATTCCACAGAAGGCCTTTTTCAAGCAGGAAAAATAGTACAAAATTAGAAGACTGAAAAAAATAAGAGAACTCAGAGTAAAGCTCAGACAGAGCTGCTCCTGGGAGGCAAAGGGTTTAGTCCCAGATGAACAGGGATTGTTAGACAAGAACCCCTCCTCACCTCAGGCCTAAGTCACAAGGGATCCCATTTCCAGTCTCTTCTGTTTGTTCTTCCAGTCAGCAGACCCTCCAAAAATATTGCTCGTAACACTCTGATGCTTTGAAAACTTGAATTCATCATTCCACAGAAATTCACAGGACACCTTCTACTATACACAGCAAGCACCATGTGAGATACTGTAGGGACACAGAGATAAAAAGAATGTTTTTCACCTAAAGAGAGCTGAGGAATGCACAGGAACAAAACACATATGTGGTTTACTCAGTAGCTCTAGTGTGCTCTCCTGTGGTCAGAGCATAAACGCTAATGTGCCATTGTGCATATCTTTCTAATAAAGTAGCAAAGTACCTACAATGCAGGTCTCGTGCTTGCTGGAGTACATCCAAATGAGCCTCACTATGCCTCATTGTATGTATCTGTTGAGTGGAGATAATAAGAACTTTTCTTGAAGAGATATTTGGAACATGAATGAATTAACACACAAAAAGCACTTTAAATGGTACCTGTACTAAAAAAAAATATTATAGGGAAGTTTATTGTTATTACTATTACTTCCAGGTAAGACTAGAAGTAGTGTGGGGTTTTTGTTCAAACAGAAGTCAGAAATTGGATGCCTGTGTTAAAGTAATTAAATGTGAAACCATTAATGGAGATGGTTCTTCAACAAACAAACTAAAACTTAACTTGAACTCATTTCCTACAAGCTGCTAGTTTAAAAGAAATCCAACCATTACAGCTGACCAACTGGGCATTAGCTAATTTGTGTTAGACTTCTTACAGAGAAAGGCCAAATAAGGCTCTTGGGCAAACTTGAACCAATCATTAGTTTTGCTCTATTTTTCTGTTCACCCTAGGATAGAGCTCACTTCCACTCCAGAACCTCAACTACTTCCTGTTTGGAGTTGTCCAGTTAATGAAATCACTGCTTAAATAAACTAACACTTTTATGGGCCAAATGTATCTTTCAATTTATGGGTTGACATTAGCTGAGCCTTGAGGGATGTGACCTCTGAGTTTATGCTCCTGAAACTGCACTTCCAGACATTGGGTTGGTTGTAGCTAGGCAGGCCCATCTCCACACTGCCCTGCAAACTTGCTAAGGGCACTCTCTCCTCTGCTGATGCTGGACCCTCTTCCGCATACACATTGGTAACCCAGAGACACTAAAGGTCTCCCAGGGCTGGAATTCCAGAAGTAGCTAAACCATATCCATGTCCTGGAAAAGAGCTGCTGCTGCTGGACCCAATGTTCCTGCCCTCATCCTCCTGATTATCACAAGATCATCTTATCTTCCCAGACCCTCCGGCCCCCACAAGTGTATATAACCAGATGAGATATAACCTTTCACAATTTGGAGGTGACTACACAATACACATCCCCAAATAGACTGCACTGACCATGTCACATACAACTGCTCATTTTTCACCATCTGGCAAGGAAGACTTTTCCAAGGTCACTTCAAGTCTCATTCTGGGCCCATCAATCCCCTTCTCCCTCCTTCTCCTGCCTCTCTTTAGGATGCTTCCTAAATTCCACTCCCACCTATTTCATTTCTCAGTGCTGGAGGCCTAAAACTGGTATGACATCCAAAATGCATGATGATATCAGCAAGACTAAAGCACCATTCCCTAAGCCCTTCCCTGAGAGGCAATGGTGGCCTTGAATAGCAGCACTGTCTTCTTGAGATATTTGAATCATTCCTTTCTTCAAGATGAATTCTCTAGTGACTTGAGTGGAGTTGCTCAAGGTGGCATCATTCTCTTGGTCTCCTCAGCAGTTTTCTCCCTGGACAACTCCTTCCTTGATCCTGAGTTTGGGGAGTCTTTGTTGAGCTATTCTGACCCAGTGGCAGGCTCTGTTCCAGCCCATCCCCTGTATCACCCAACTTCACTCTCCATTTGGCAGAAACTTTCTATCTCTTTATTGACCTTTCTGTCCCTCCTTTCTCTCATTGCTCATTCTTACTCTTTGGCTTTTGTGCTGGTTTCTCATTTGTATTTTATGTACCTGTGACTCTCTTTCCGTCCTGCTTAGCTGTGTAATCCTGTGATAGCTCAGCCAGGAAGTGGGACTTAGACTTGACCAATCTAGTACCTCTTCCAGTCAGGATGTGGGCACTAGAAGCAGTGACCTAAGATGCCAGGACAGTCACAAGTGGTTCTCAACCATACAGCTAAGTTCAACTGCAGGTGGTGATGACAGTATTGCCCACAGGGTTATTAGCAGACTATTTTCCTGCCTCAATATCACTGTGCCTCTTGTTATCTATATTTTTCATCTTTTGAGTGCTGAAATTTTCCAGAAAAAATCCTCTCTCCTTCAGTCACCCAGAGTTTATTGCAGGTAAGAACCCAGACCTGATCTCTACCAGCATCAGGCTAGGGACTGGCTGCAAGACTGTTTTATTGCATGGCTGCAAGGCTGGAAGAGCTGCTATCTTGGTTATTTTTACCATCACTGAGACAAAATACAGTGGTGCCTCAGTTCATGAGTTTAATTCTTTTCATGATTCTGGCCTCAAACTGAATTGATCAAAAACTGAGTTAAATTCAATGGTCAAGTGTCATAGTACCCAACACCTACAAGTTAAATGAGGGAAAATTATTTCAGCTCCCAGGTTGTAGAGATTTCAGTTCACGGTCAGCTGACTCCGAGGGAGGACAATATGGCAGTGGGGCATTACAGAGGAGACACAGTCCATGGAAGGGTTGATAGGAAGGTAGCAAAGCAGAAAGTAGCAGCAGTGCGCTTGCTTTCCCCTTTTTTCTTATCTGGATTACAAACTTTTGAGGTGGTGTCACTCACTCTCAGAGTGGGGCTTCTTTCTTCAGTTAATCCATTCAGTCACATCCAGAACTATCCTAATTCCAATCAGGAAACTAATTTAGTACCACATCTCTTTAATCTCAGTAACACACTTCCAAGATCCAGCCAGTTCTGAAAAGCCCCATCTATAAACCCATGAGGCTTTCAGGGGACATCTAGATGCAAGCCACAAAAGGCAAAAAATGCAGACTTCGGTGGTTATACCCACAGGCCTGGCCCAGAGGAGGGAGATTTTCTGCGGCTCCACATGGAGTGAATAACAAAGTAACATCAGGCAGCACATCACTAAGGAAATCTCATTAGGCTTAAACAGTCCTAAACTAAGCGTTAAAACAGAGACATTAATGCACACTTAAGAGTTCGAGGCTGCACCGGATACAGTTTCCAGCCCTAATGCCTAGAACTTGATGTTAAAGATAAAATGGATTCTGGCACTCTTAAGAAAGGAAGAGACCACAGATCATATTAACCCTGACCGTGAGGAGATACTCCAGTGGAGAGCCCATCTGCAAACTAGAAAGGAAGCCCTCACCAGACATGGAATCTGTCAACACTTATATCTTGAATTTATTGTACAGGACCATGAGAATAAATACATATTGCTTAAGCACCATCCCCACCTCCTTTCATCTATGATATTTTGTTACAGCAGCGCAAACTGAATGATACACATATTCAGCACCAAGACACCCTCTCCAAGATGTCCTTGATTGCAGGAAGCAACATGATATGAGGGTTGAGTCTGGTAGATTTACTTGTACTGTGGTCTGTAAGCTTCATGATGTCAGAAACCTGAGCTATGCATTACTTTAGCAAACTTATTCACTCTATGTGGTGCTACAGAAAATCTCCCTCCTCTAGGCCAGGCCTGTGGGTGTAAGTTTGCTAAAGAAGGAAAGAGAGGTTAATGCATAGCTCAGGTTTGGGTATACTAGGAACTTTAGGCAGTGGGAAGGATATCCTTGGAAGCCATCATCATAGTCTGAGGTATTTGACCCATGAAAATGGTCACACCTTTTTTGAAAGGGACCTCCAGATTATATAGAGGACAGAACCCCACAATGGTTCCTGCTGCATTAGCTGCTGCAGCGTGTTCTGGGTACTTGTTTGGTTAGTGGTTAAATGCAGCCAAATATATTTCATCTATCCATCACTGTATGTCTGTCACAATGAAACAACTGATTTTGGTCTTAATTGAATCTAGACTGATCCAGTATAGGTTGTATACAGGCAAGCAGGCTTGCTTACATATCACACAGCCCAAACTGACTCTTACCTCCTCCTTCTCACATGTGGAACTTTGAAATAGGGACTCAGAACCTTGCAGAACAAGCAAATATGTATTCTTTTTCCTTCACATCTGCAAAGTTAGTGGGAAAAATGAATGTTCAGGAGCTTGAATTGGGACCAGAAAGTTCCAAGAAAACATGCAAACCTCATCCATACCTCTGTCCCATTTCCCTTCTTAGGGGTTCACTCTGCTCGTCCCCAACTTATACCCTAGTGCCACCTCCTGAGAACTTGCTCTCAGTGGGAGCTGATGGATACTAGGACCTCCACTGATAGTATGGACTATAGTCAACCCACCCCTCATCCTCAAAATACACAGCAAGTCACAAGAGAAACCTCAGAAGAAAGAGACTCGAGGCCAAGGTGCTCAGTGACTGCTAATATCCATCAGATCTCACTACCTAGGTGGCCACTTGCACTCTCAGCCCATTGGGTCCCCAGTATTGGCTCTGCTTGCTACTGAGTTGTTTTTTTCTGTTTCTGACAGTGCAATATTGCATATAATAACAATTACCAATGACCTCCACTGGGCTGTCCAATCTCATTATTGCCGATGTATTTGGTACCTGCCACTGCCAATTTGCCTCAGCTGAGGTTTTATTCAGTGAGATATGATAGAGCTGTACAGCAATCTTTTTCCATTTAAATAGTTTAATTGAGGAAAGCTATCAGATGTTTCCAAATTTAATGTATACAACAATTTGCTTTTTCCTATCTCTTTTCAGAGCTGAGTTGGGAGAAAATGACATCTGATTCTTATAGAAGGAAAGCAATTACATTTTGGCGTCTGCCTTCCTCAGCTTGCATATGTTTTTAAACATAAAAAGAAATTCTTAATATGTAATTGTCAGGTAATAAAAAGGGAAAAATATTTTACTTTGCGTTTATGAAGTAATTTTTCAAAAGCATAAGGGAATTACATGTTAATGTTTTATGTTTATGACTGCACTCTAATACTGCACTATTTCTTCAACTTTGGGGCTTTTTCCCCCCTTCTCTGAAGATGAAAGCTGAGATGATCAGGCGCAGCTCAAATCCTGCCTCCCTGCAGAGATATCCTTTTGTGTTTAGAGTTGTCTTCTCAGCACTCCATCCTTAGCGTGTCTGCTTTCTGCATTATGATGTAAGCTGGTTTTCTACTTGGAATCTACTGTTTAGATTGTAAGTTTCTTGAGTATACATACAATTCCTTTCGCACTCTTATCTTCTCCATAACCCTCAGCAAAGTTCAAAGACTAAATTCAAAGCAGTTAATCCTCTACAAACAATTGTTGAAAAATTTACTCACTAAATTTCCAAATTACTAATCATCCAGTAATTAGAATGATGTCATTCTAGCACCCAAAGCATGACTCAGAGAATGTAATAGGTGGATGGATGCGTGGATGCATGGATGCGTGGATGCATGGATGCATGGATGGATGGGCAGGTGGGTGAGTTGATTCCATAAAATTCATCTGTGTTGCTCTGATCACTTGACCAGTTCAATTAGATGACAGTTGTCAACATTATTTCTTACCTACAGGTCTTACTCGCACCAGAGTAAGATTACAAGACTCAAAACATTATCCAGGAAGGACCAAGGGCTACTTAGAGGGTAGTAGTATCAGAAAGGCTTGACTCTTACTAATTCTATATTTCAGAGAAGAAAATTGTGGCTTGCAGTTTTATTATAGTATTAATGTGATTTTATGATTACAAACTTCAACTCAATCCTGATCAACAATGCTGTTTCTCTTTAAGTTCTTCTACCAATGCTTGTAGATAATTCTGTTCAAAGGTCATTTATCACTTCTTAATTGGGGAACTTAGTGAGAAAAGAGAAGCAATTTGTGGGGAACCCCTCTTCTTTTTTCCATCAAATCACTAGTCTGTTCTGCACCGGGACTATCTTCTCTTCCTTTCTTCCTGATGGAGCTACTCTTTTCTGTGGAGAAGAGCTCTGTGTGCTGGACCCAGGCCTTCACTTTTGTGTCCTTTGCCTTCCGTCATCCAAATCTCCTCTCATCTGGTTCATTCCCATCAACACTTCAATATACCAAGCTGCTCTAATTTTGTCCAAAACAAAACTGCCCTGTTACTTCACATCTCCATCTAGCCACTTCTGATCTTTCTGTTTCTCTTTCTAGGAAAAGCAAAACAAATAACCTTTTGAATTGTCTATGTGGACAAGGTCCACTCTCCTACTTTCTATTTTTTTCTACCATGCACCCCAGGTGGTATCTGTTCTCGTGTTCCTTTGGAGCTACTCATTTAGGTCCTACTTGTTTAGGTACCCATATTTACCTTTTTGTTGCCAAAGTCAGTGGATAATTTCCAGTCTTTCTTGTTCTCTTAGCAAGCATTTTGCAGAGGAAGTTCTCACCCTGGTGTAAGTGTATATATGCATGCATGTTGGTATGTGTCTGTGCTTGTCCTGGTCTCTCCAAAAATACAAACTCCCTGATTTATCGATGTAGCCCTGGTGCCCACTCTAGCTCCTGTCACAGGGTAAATGTTGAAGGTACTCAATGCTGTTTCTTCCAGCAATTTCAAATCTACTCCATACCATTGAGACCTAGAGTCATTAGATTGTCAACCTTGCAAGAGATCTTGGAGATGATTCAATCAGGGTGACATTAATCTATCTCATGAACTAATTTGAATGGTACACTGCTAGGTGCTTCTGGAAAGACTAGGACTTGAGCCAAGTCCACTTGCTTCTCTACACAGACTCTTTCCCTAACACTTGCCCCTGTGCTGTGTGGCAGTTCTTGGGGCTCTCCTGTGCACTTGTGGTGGAAGTGTGATCTCACAGGACCAAAGTGGATTCAATAACAAACCAAGGAAGAAAACTGCATGTGGCAGCTCCTGATCTTTCCCTAAAACCAGCTTTGTTCATCTAGACAAATGACTATGATTATGTTCCTGAACCATGTCTTACCATTTCACAATTAAAGTAGCTCTGTGATTTTCTGGATCATATACATGTTTATTGAAAGTAATTCAAATAATAGAAGCACTAATAATGTAAAAATTACTTAAAGTTCTACCACCTAAGGTAATTGCCATTAAAATTTAACCCTACCTATTTATTGAAGTTTAACACAAACATAGAAAAGTACACAATCATACAAGTATAGCATAACGAAGCTTTACAAGGTGAGTACCCATTGCCCAACATCAGAAAGAAAATGTGATCGCCTCCCAGAAGCCTGTGCTACCTCCCAGTTCTCCTCAGTGATCTTTACTGTTCTGACTTTTAACAAGCATATCAAGTGCTCACTTTTTGACCTTTCTATCCATATCAGTGAAACAATTTGATATGTTTCTTTATGTTTTCTTTCCATTTTACTGGTCAACATTACATGTAAACTTATTTATGTTGTGGTACATAGCTGTCATTTGTTAATTTTTACTCCAATAAACATTTCACTGTAAGAATACATAAATGGTTATCCTTTCTACCTGTGAGGGGCACTTTGTGTTTTTAGTTTGAGGATATTAAAAACTGCCACCACAAGTATTCATGGGCATGCCTCTGTGAACACCTGCTGATAATATTGTTTCTTCATGGTATACAAGTACTTCAACTTTTACCAGGTAGTCTCAGCTTTCTAAAGCACCCTTTTTCTTTCTGACAGACACTTTTCATTGTAGGCCTGCTACAAGTAAGAGTATCACAGTAAGAAGTGTTTTGATTACTGATATGAGTGAGTATCTCTTCATATATTTATTGTTCATTTCTGTTCACTCTTGTAAAATGCCTGTTCAGGTCCCCTACCACTTTTCTACTGCAATTTTGGTTTTTTATTTATCAATCTATAGGAAATCTTTGTATATTCTGGCTTTGAATTCTTTGTTATTTTTATAAGTAACACTATTATATCCCTCACTGTGGTTTATTCACTGATTTCTTACAATGCTTTGAAGTTGTTAACTTTAATGCAGTCCAATGTATGTTTTCTTCTCTTAAAATTACTGGGTCTTATATCAGAAGTAAAAGGTATTTCCCTATATAAATGTTGAGAAAAGCATTCTTATAGAAGCTTTATTGATTTACCTTTCATCTTAATATCCATGATCTACTGGAATTCATTTTTGTGTAGGTTGAGGGTGAGAAGTCAAATTATTTCATTTTTTCTGCATTTGGATATTCAATAGACTTATTGTCACTTATTACAAAGACCTCCTTCCCCCATGGCTCTGCCATTCGCCTTTGCAGGGGTATTAATATTACCTATTTCTGGACACTCAGCTCTATTACATAGGTCACTTGTCTTTCTTGCCACCAATACTGTATTGTCTCAATTTCTGTCATTCCATAGCTTTTAAATCTTGATTTTTTTTTGATACTGTAAAATACTTCCCATCTTGGAATATTTTATTGATAGTGTTTTTCCTTTGTATTTTATATAAATTTGAAAATTACCTTGTCAACTCATACACACACAGAAATGTATGTATCTGGGCACATACAGACTCATAAAAAACCTGTTGCATTTTTTTCCTAGTATCATAGTGAATCTACATATTACTTTTGGAGACTTGACATACCTATTATTTCTATTGATGAATATATCATTAACATTTAGTGAATATTCTTTTGTACTTCTCTCTTCATGTATAGTTATCACACAACACTACTCTACATATTTTGAAACAAGTTGTTATGCTTATCTTATAAAATCTATATCTATATACCTATATACCTTATATATATATATGTATTTACATTTCTCATTGCTGAGATAAAATACCGTGTGCCAAAAGTTAAAGGTGGAAAAATTTATTTTGGTCACAATTTGTAGAAGTTTCATGCCATAATCAGCTGGCTCCAAATCAGAGGGAAACTGCAGAGAAGAAATGGACAGCAGGCAGTAAAAGTATCCAAGCAACAAGCATCCATAAGTAATAAGCAACAACCATCTTTCAGTCCCTTACATTTTATCCAGGCTACCCCTCCTTGTGGCAAATGGTGCTCACACTCTTAATCCTAGCATTGCAGTTTAGATTCAAGTAGCACACACCCTAGGTGCAACCACCTCCCCAAAGTCTCAGCCATGACTGCATGAGGCTCTGGGGGGACATCTAGACACAAGCATATCTTTGATTGTCTACCCACACATGTGCATACACACACACACACACACACACACCACCACCACCATCACCACCACTAGCACCATCATCACCAGCACCAGCACCAGCACCAGTAAACCATCCTCATTTCTTTTGTTTACTGGCTAAATTTGTGTTGAATCTTTCCATGATAATTTTACAGTAATATAGTCATTTATATATGTATGTGTAAAGAATATCATGGAAAGATGTTTTGTATATATATGATGATTTATATAAATAAATTGTGCATGCACTTTATGGGAGTTATCAGAACAAAAATAGAATATACATATATATATATATATGTATATATATTAGCTTCTTCACATTTTTCTTTCTTCACATAAAAGTATATCAAAACAATCACTCCAAGTCACCAGGAAATGCTATCCAATGCAATCTTTATAAGAGCTATGTAATATTCCACTGTAGAAATTTCCCACAGTTTATTCAACTCTTCCTCTATTGATGGGCATTACTTTTTCTTTCCAAATTTGTTAAATTGCAAACAATTCTGATACTAACATTCTTGACTTTGAACAACTGTTTTCCTGCAGGAACTTTTCTTATTAAACAGATTTACAAGAGTGGCTGAAGAGCATGGGTAGCTTATATGTTAATAATCACTTTCTAGTATATTTCTAAACATATGTCAATTAATCAATTTATATAAGAAAAAATTTCCCCAACATTTCTATTAGAGAACTATCATTCTTTAAAATCTTTACTTGTTTCATAGTAGAAATGGTATCTCATTGTTTTTGTTTATATTTATCTACTAGATAAGTTAAACATTCATTTGTAGTTTTCTTAATGTTTGATCTTATTTTGAAGTGTTTCCTCATGTCCCTTGCCTATTTTCCTCTTTGATTTTTGTATGTGTATAGTTTTCTTTATCTTTTTAGAAAAATCTAATATTTGAGGGCTACCTCAAATATTAACATTTTACCAGTCATTCATAGTCATTCATATTGAAAATATATCTCCCAATTATATTGGCCCTTTCTATGATACTATAACAAAATGCCTGAGGCTGAATGACTTCAGAAAGAACAGTGGTTTATATTGTCTCATAATTCTAGAGATCCAAAGTTGAGGGCTCCCATCTGGTGTTGGCCTTCTTATTGGCAGAGTCCCCAATGGCATGAGACATCACATAACAAGAGACAGCATACCTCTATGTGACTCCGGTGGTCTCTCTCCTTTTTTCATCAGAGTTCCACTCTGATGACCTTATCTAATCCTAAATACCTTCCAAAGACCCCGCCTGTAACAACATAGTCAAATTAATTTCCATCCTATTATCATATAAGCCTTCCCAATGGGGATTAAATTTCAACCCATAAACACCTGGGACACCTACTTAAAACTATGTCCAAACTATAGCATGAGTGTATTATTTGCCATTAGGATATCTTTCATCCAGTAATTTTAACTTTTATGCAGTTGAATATTTTCCAGTCTTTTCTTTATACCTTATAAATTTCCCTGATTTGGTAAAAAGATTTTCAGTGCCATATCCATCCCTTCACATAACCTTTGGGAGATTTACCTATAAATTTTATGTGTGTATATTAATTTCTTATACGAAGATTATGGTTTATTTGATGTATAGATTTTACATTTAAATCCTTAATACAGGGGGAATTAAAAATGTGGTGTGGGACCGGGAGTCTAACTCTTCTTGTAAATAGATGATTTGCACCAGTTGTGAAATAGACCACTTTTCTCACTAGGATCTAGTTCTGGATTTTCCATTCTATATGTCAATCTCATCTTTCATATGTTACATTTCTGTATCTGGTAAGCAATCAAGGTAGCCTTCCCCAACTATTCTCTAACTTTTTTTCATAGCCTTTCTCAGGCACTTATTTTTTATATCACTTTGATAATTTAACACAATAAAAATCCATTAGAATTCCAATTTGAATTTCATACATTTGTAGAGTAATTCGGTGGGAACTGAAATTTTTATGATACAAGTTTTCTTACCTAGAATGTACTGATTTCAACTTGTGCAAAGCAGTTTTTATTTCTTTCAAAATTACATAAATATCTTTATTGATTCAATTATACATTTGAATTTCTCTGTGTTTTGCCTTTAGCATCGAGGAATTAGGCTCAGCCAAATATCGTAAACTAAACTTGCTTACTAAGACACAAAATCTTAATTAAACCAGTAATCTATAAAAACAAAATTAAGCATATCCCCAAGTTTTTGGGGTCAGTCTGTCACACTGATGCTGGAGTCAAGTTGATTCAGTTCAAATTTGAATTAGTGAATGCCCCAGTTTCTTTGACTGTGAAATAAGTGTAAAAACATCCACCTCATCGGTTGAGTTGAAGAGTGAAAGGAGAGATGGTTTGTAGAACGTATGTCAGAGTAGTAACACATAGTAGGAGTCAATAAGTTCTGAGGCTAAGAATTTTCCTTCTTGATAACTAATTGATAAATTAAAAGAGAAAAGTATCTCCATGTGTCAGGTCTGACACTCTTGGAAAACATGCGACCTTTGTGCTTCCAGTGTGAACTCACGTTCTCACCCCACTCCCAGGTTTCTCCTACCTTCCAGGCTCTCCATCTCTCCAATTTCAGAAGTTGCACCTTCTCGGGCATCAGTGTCATCAACATTGTTTATCGCACCAGCTGTATCTTGGCTCTGAGGACTATGAATACTACATTGTGTAATATGTTTAACGCTTTATTGTTTCCATTTCATTTTCTTTGAAGAAGGACACTAAGACCCAGAAAGGTAATAACAATGATTCTCAACTGTAAGGACCCCAAAGCCCTTTCAATAAATCAATACCATTTTTAGTATAGTTGTAAAGAAAAATGAAGTGGAAGTAATTTATAATAAAATAATTTGCATTTCTCTATGTACATTGAGGCACATCTACAGTAGAAGCCAATGAGTCTCACATCTACTCACAACAAACAAGATGATATTGAAGACCTGAAAAATATTAACTCAGTTCTGCTGGTATTTCTCTATACCTGACATTTTTCTATATCTAACACAGTTAAAAGATATATTTGTGATGTATGTATAAATGTATATATACATGTGTGTGTCCACATATATGGATATATGTGTGTGCTTATTTGTCTCTGTGTATCCATATGCATCTTGTATGGATATGGATAAATACTGATGTGTTACATTGCATTTGTGCTGTAATGTGCCTAAATGGTAAACGACTTAACCAGAAGAACTGGAAAAAGAGTTCCATTTCTTTTGATTTACATGGTAGTTGTTTTCTTGGGAGCATCAGAGTATATTATAACACTGAAAAATGCTTTGATTCATGTGCGAAATAGTCTGGGCTCACACCAGTATAAGCACATTGTTCATCTCTACAGACTGCAGGGTTATGCCAGGCAAACGTGGGCTTGTCACACCTGGCAGGATGCCCAGCATCCCATGCTTATCCCTCCAAATTGTAGTTCCAATCCACAGAATCCCTCCCACACACCCACACGCACACACACACTGAGTATCTAGAAAGCCATCTAGAGGACAGAGCCATCCTCATTTTGAGCTTCTTCTCCACCTGGGGACCCAGAGCTGGGAGACACCTGAGGGACCACACTGATTCCTATAGCCACAAGATGAATGCAGAGTATACAGCTCCAGTTCCCAGCTGGGATTTCCTTCGACCTCCATAGCCCCTTTGTGGGCAGAGAGAGCAACAAGCTCCTGGCTTACAGAGGAGGTCAGGGGAAAGTGATTTCAATTAGAGGGGGATCACCGAGGTCTCAAGCCAACGCAGACAAGTTGTGTAACACTGGCGGCTCTGCGACCCAAGTCATTTATCCTCCTCAGAGCCAATCAGCCTGGGTTTTACAGGAAGCCTTCACACACACCCCAATCTTCCTTCTCTTTCTAGCTTTTAAAAGAAAAGGAAAAAAGAAAAAGCAAACTGCTACTAAATTTCTTATTTCTGAGATTAGAACAGAAGCAAAAGATCCCAAAGACAGAAGGATAGAAGTCTACTAAAGTACCCGTCCAAACTTAGAGAAAAATGAAGGAAAGCTGGCTAGAGGAAGTTTAGTGGTCTCCTTCTCCTCCTCACTTTTCTAATGACTTCTCTCCATTCTCAGAGCCCATCTCCAGGCCACTTCACGGGTCAGCTTGGCCTTGCTCTATCTGGGCAACAGAGCACTTGTTCCTTCTTGACCTACTTTGGTTTCCCAATGGTTCTTGAGATTGATGTGTTTCTCCAATTACTAGTTTTAGCTTTTGTCTCTGTTTAGCTGGCTGACTTCATTCCTATAATCCAACTTCATGCTAATTTCTGGGTACCAAAATAGGCCAAAAGGTAAGTTGAGCGCAAGTGAAGACAGCAGGAAAGGGTAGGGAAGTAGAATGGCATAAAGGATATGGAAAAAATTCTGGTAGGCGCCTGTTCCCAGGGAAACATGGAGACAATTGATGATAGCCATGACAAATTCCTGAAGACTGTTCATTTGCTGGGAGAGGGGAGTCTACAGTGTTGAACAGTTGCGATTCTCCTGGAGCCGTTCGTCCAACAGAATGGCTGGCATGTGACAGGAGTTAGAAAAAATGCCATCTAAGCCACTCATATTTCATCAGCATTCCAATTCAGGCCAATTTTGGAGGACCAAACTAGCCTAGTTGGTGAGAATTAGGAGATTTTGTGCAATGATATTCATTGATTCTAAAAGGTCTTTCACCCCTAAGAGAAGTGGTTTGATCTCCCTGGAAAAGAAGGAAAAAGCTCAACTTGGAAGGTAATTAATTTTTGCTCTAAATGGAGAATTCACAAAGGTATAAAACAGAGTCTTTGTTCTCAAGGATTTGCAATCCCCACTTGGACAGAAGCCTTACCAAAAAATTCTACAAGTCTGAATTGTGCTCGGTGCATGGACCTGTGTGTGTGTGTGTGTGTGTGTGTGTGTGTGTGTGTGTGTGTGTGTGTCTATGTGGTAGTGGTGCCCTAGATGTCCTAGTCCTGAGGCCCAGGGTCTAGGCTGGCCATCCTGCTAGAATATATGACCTCAGCAAAGCCACTTAACCCCTGCCAACTAGGCCCTCGATATATTTCCAACTCACCTCACCTGGGTATTGTGAGGATCAACGCAGAAGCACTTTGAAAGAAAAGAACATGCCTCAGGTACCAGGATGTATGCTTTCAGACAGAATTGCCCTCTACCAGTATGGATGACTTACAAACTTAAGAATGACCTTGCTGCCTGGATGCCTTCCACTAGTCACGTTTCCAGCCAGCTGTGCTAACGGTCTTAAAATTGTGTGCACTGCAGTGAACTATAGGCTATGGACTTGTTTTCCTTTACTTAGAAGAATGAATTCAGGGCTCATCTGTCAGTGTTCCATGGGTAAGTCATGGGGGGCCTATGGTGCAGCATCTCCCTTATTTGGAGAGTTGCCCTCTGCTCCAACCCATAAGTGATGCTTATCTTCTACCTGGGCTAACTGGCCTCTGAACTTCCTGCAAGGTTCACACCTGTCCAGTTCCAGACCACCCAACTCTACAGCTATTTCTCCCCACTTCCCCACCCCCACTCCCCAGCCTACTGCCCCAATTTCAAAACTTACCTTTTTTTCCAAGTTCAGGGAAAATTATCTTCTTTATAGAGAAATGACAAGGTAATTTATACTTACAGAAAGCAGGTAACAGTATAATAGCATCTTTCTCTTTCTGTAATTATGAAAGTTCTAATGCTAGAGGGACTTCAGTAGTAGAATTCTTATATGATCTGTGGATCAGAGGAAGAACTCACAAAGGGTCAAAATCAGCAAAGCATAAAACTAACTCCATAACAGTTATCATATTATCTGTGTGTCATGTCTATAAGAACTGAGCCACTGCTAGCTTTACTGATACGCCCCAGCCACACTCTTAAACACACCATTAATGAATAACACATGTGAATATTATGTTTGGGTGTCTGTCATCAGGCACAGGGATATAAGAAAGGTAGGAGCCAAATGCTCGCTTCACACAGCACCATGGCCAGTCAGAAGAAAATTACCTGAGGGAGAGTTAACAGGATGAAGTTTCCGGTCACTGTGGGATTTGCTTTGTCCTTAAAGAATATGTTATGTTGGAACAATAAGTAAATAGGTTCATGGCACGTGCACTCAGCATTTGGCCCCTCCATTGTACAGGGCTCAGCACTTGGCTGTTCCTGCTCTCACGCTATTTCCTGTCAGCATCTTTGAGCTTTGTCTCTGGAGGTGTGAACATCATTTCCATGCCTCCTCCAAGCCTAAGTGGGCTTGAACACTCTCAGCAAACACTTAGGATCTTTGCACGTGGGAGCGTGTCTTTTCATCTACAAATATTTCAAGGATGTCGCTTGAGTGTAGCATCCATCGTTGAAGAAACTTCAGAATGACTGAATGATCGAAGGATGAGATAATGCTTTTAAGCACATTCATACGTTTATCCACCATAAATACCTATAAGCATATAAGAAATACTTTGTGTGCAGAAACATTTTTTTTTACTATACTAAGTACATAAGTGGATCTCTGATCTTCCTTCAGCTAAAATTCATATTTCTTTCTTTTTTTAATTGAGTTTATTGGTACATTTTAGGTGTACCTTATGATCACATTCATCATTGGGAATTTGTCCCTGTGTATGATACATCTTGGTTCTTATTTTTTCCCATTGCCCTGCCCTCCTTTCAACCCCACTTCCCCTTCGTATATACATAAGCTGTTTGTGTTTTCATTCTTTTCTCTAGCTACACCCCCACCCAGTTCTCCTTCCCCTTTGAACATTTTCTTCCTGTTTCTTACTTTGGAGTTCCACAGCCCTCAGAAGAGCACCTGAGATCTTCCTGGAGCTTTTCCCCCATCCCATGTCACTCGCATCATCCCTCTGGGGGATGTACCCTGTCTTATAGATATTCTTCCAGTTACTACGCCCCATATACTTAACTTGGGGGGCTTCTGCTCTGACTCAGATCTCTGCAAGTCTATCCCTAGTCTCCTCCCTAGGGCTATATCCTCATTTACACTCACACCAAGATCCTTTCTCCCTCAACCTTCCTTGGCACCATGAGCTCAAGGCTGTCTTTCCTTTTTGCCATGATGTACTTCCTACGTCTTTGTTGTGCCCCTCCTCCTGGAATTATTCAGTTAGATATTGAATTTCCTTGAGCCATGTAAACCCCCTTGAAGATGAGGTTGCTGGGCAGTAATCAGATTATCAGGCAGTCTTAACCTTTTAGCTCCAGCTCATGCCAACTGTGGCCTATGCAAAGTTGTAGAGCAAGAAAGATGCAACATCACATTGTACTTGCCTCTGGAGGGCAGGAACATGTCCTGCCCACAACACCCGCAACACAGCTCTGTTATCAGAGTAAGGGGATCTTCAATTACACTTTCTTGCCTCTAGCTGCCCTGCGCTACAGTAGAGGCCTCTGGATTCATCTGATTGCTGGTATCTGACTGGGCAACTGTTCAGCTCCTGGGAAAATGCCAGGAGCTATTTCTGTCCTGCTGAGCTTGCTCCTGTGCTTCTAAATCTTGGCAGCCTGCAAGGGTCCTTGGGGAGTAGCTGCTTGACCACTTCATGCTCTCATAACTTGACTCCAGCTGCAGTGATCAGCTCTGGATCAGGAGTCAGAGTCCTGGGCTCTTTCCTCTTACATGCCATCTGTAAAATGGGCTGCTGACATGTCATCAAGTTCCCTCAGCACTCAAGTTCACTAGGTCCCTTTTCTCTCCGGATGGCAGTTGCCAAAACAAAACAAAACTGGGAACCACAGGTCATAGGCAAATCCCAAAATGGATCTAGAGCTATGGCTATGTGATTAAGGGTGAATTTTTCAATTGGTTCTCCTCTATTAGCTTTTCTATCAAAAAAGGGTATGGGCCGGGGAGTTAGCTCAGTGGTTCTGGCGCCTGTCTTGCAAGTGCAAGGGCCCAGGTTCGATTCCCCAATAACCACATAACAATACTGGGTGTGGACACCCAGCAGCAATCAGTACCACATACCACAGTGCCGAGCGTGGTGGCTCACGCCTGTAATCCCAGCACTCGGGAGGCAGAGGCAGGAGGATTGTGATGTGAGTTGGAGGCTGAGCTCAAGGCCAGCCTGAACCACAAAAGCGAGACCCTGTCTCAAAAAACCTAAAAAAAAAAAAAAAAGGGTAAACCTCCACACTTGTAGTTTTCACCTACTCAGAAAGCCCAGGGACTCCTGCCTGGACCTTTCCTCCCCCACCTGGAGGAGCACCTGACACCTGAGGCACGTTGTAGTCCCACCCCACGCTAGATCACCAGTAACAACGATCTACATGAGCTCTAGGTCTTAAAAAACAAGGACCCTCACAGTCACCAAAGCAGCCTGGGCAGCCTGGGCAGCCTGAGCTCTGCACTGCCTGAAGAAAGACAGCAACCTCCAGGACAGGGCGGCTGCAGCGAGGGTGGGCAAGCAGCAGGGGGTTGCGGTTCCTCCAAGCCTTGGAAAACATTAAGCCTTTGCATTTCCGCCCCCCACAAGATTGCTGATCAAAAAAAGAGAGGCAAACAAAGGCGGGTGAATGAGAATCAAATTGAGTTGGGGCAGCAGACAGATGGGGCCTGCCAGGCGCCCACTACCCGTCCTATTCATTACAAAAAGAAAAGGAAGAAGAAAAGATAATCTGCCTCCTCCCCGCGGCTTTGGGAGAAGTGGGAGGTATGGGATGGGGATGGGGCACTGGTCTAGGGGGCCCAGATGTCTTCCAAACCATAGGATCCCAGCCTGCCTTGGTAACCTCACCCCGAAGGCTAATCGTCTAGCTAGTACTCGAGACTTCTGTTCTCGTGTAGGAAGTTTGCTTATGGCACAACACCTCTACACCAGAAGCCGAGGCATAGCACCTCTACACCGGAAGCTGAGACGTAGCACCTCTACACCGGAAGCTGAGGCGCAGGCAGCACCTCGTGCCGTTCACAGGCACATGTGTGGGCCGGGTTAATGCAAGAGCACGTGCAGCACAGATCCGACCTTGGGAGCTTTCCAGTTTGTTTGTTTGTTTGTTTTTAAGTTTTTCCATGTTCTCTTTAATCCTAGCAACAAACATGTAAAATGCTTTTTAGGAATCCCAGTTTGCAGATGAGGAAAATGAGGTGATTCTTACAGTCACACGGTCACCTGGTTACAGATTCCTGGCAAAATACTTTCTAGGTTACATGCAAGTGCACTTATGTATATCAAAAGCACCAACACCTACATCAGCCTGGCTTATGCCTTCATGTACCCACCGCGAGGCCTGTGGGCCATCTCTCCACTCGCATAGTGCACAGAGAGAATTCTCCCATTTGTGGAGCAAACTTTACTCCTTACACACACTTCTACCTACAGCTTCTGGTGCTGACACTTACATGTCACACATAGATGTGTGCCCTGGGCACACACTGACCTTGGCTCCGAACCTGTGTTTCACCAAGTCAAAGGGGCCTGGAGATAGCATCTCAATCCCTGTACTTCTCAGTCAGATTACAAATTTGTTCTTTGAAAGTTTCCTGCCAGGAAAAAGAAGGCTGCCCCATTAATGGGGAGAAGGATCAAGAAAGTAGCCTGAGAAATCAGGTGTCAAGCTGACCTTTTGGAGAGAGCCAAATACTCACTCTTACTATTGATTCCTTTCAAGGAAGAGAGGAGGCACTTCATCTCCCAGCTGTTGAGCTAAAGGCGGGGCTAGTAACATGGAGATGTGAGTAGTCTTCTATGTTATGAGAATATATGGGCAAAGAGTCCTACTGACCTTTGTCTTTTAAATACTTGTTACAAATCCTGCCATTCTGCCGTTAGAGATTTATTCCATTAGGGTAAACATTGCCCTCCATAATCTTTAGAAGTGGTGATTCAGTTCCTTCATTTTACCTGGGAAATACATTAAATCTCATGCACAGTAGTTCTCAACCTTAGTTCCTCAATGCATTTTAAATCAAGATTTCCAAGCTCTGCTCCCAGAAATTAGTATGGATTAATTTATTCATTCATTCCACAAATATGCACTAATCACCCCACCTGGCATATGCCAGATACTAATCTAGATATTATGGATGTTGTAGAGAATTAAATGAGAAGGTTGCTGCCCCTGGGAACTTATATTCTAGTAATACAAGATAGAGACAATAAGTGAGTAGATAAGAGTAAAAAGTTCCAAATAATAACAAATGATATGCAGAAACTTAGGATGATGCAAAAGATAGTTTTAACTTGGTGGCCAGGAAAGGTGTTTCAGAGAACATGTGATTAAAGCAATACCTGCCATGTGGGATCTAGGGAGGATGACCAGTACAGTGCCCTACTTCCAGAAGGACTCAGCCCAAATGAAAGCCAAGGTTAAAGGCCTGCTAAAAATCAGGCTGGATATGGATTTTATTCCAAGAGCTAAGGGATACTATATATATGCGTGTGGGATATGGGGAAGTGTTATTAAGCAGAGAAAAGACTTGATCTGATTTAGAGGGTGAGGAGAATGGATTAGAGAAGACAGGCAAGGAAGCAGAAAGCCCCGATGAAAGACCGTGTCCAGGTGAGAGGTTAATAGTAGACCGATGAGGGTGGTAGGAGCAGAAAAGGAGCTTTGAGTTAGTGCTGGGAGTTCTCACTTATGGTCTGAAGGTGGGGATGAAAGAGTGCAAACATTATTATAGTCAAAATGGAGTCACTTATGTTCTCTGTTAACTAAATAACTCAGTAAATAAAACCAGGAAGTTATGAAAGAGTGGATTCCATGCTTGTGAACCTGACTGTGGACTAACCCCCCTACAAACTGTGAGCCAAAATGAACCTTTCTTCCTTTAACTTTGGGTATGAGTATTGTGTATCAGGGATTAGAAACAGTATCAAAGAAAGTACCTGACAATAAGAACTTTCACAGAAAGCTCTGCAAGAGACACAACATTGCACAAAGGCCACTCCAACCTTACACAAGATTTCTGTAAGGACAGTTATCCAACAGCTCTCTCTTCTGCTTTGTTGGCACCACCCTTGTTACTGGTCCTTGAACACATTTATTATTAATCCTATGGCCAACAATTTCTGAGTTACAATATTTAATGAAATCTTGTATGTTTGAAATTTAAAAGCTTCCCATGGCTCAACCTCTTTGCATACACTCCTAGGTTACTATAGTATGTGTTCCCATTACAGAGCTCTCTTGGCTCATCCCAGCTAAGCTCATGAGTCTGCAGAGAATCTTTCTGTGTATGTTCCTTAGGTTGACAATAAAGAGGAGAATGAAGGGCAACCTTCAAGTCTTTAGTGTCAGGCAGGGGGTGGACAGCAATATTGTTTATTCAAATGAGGAAGCCTGGTAGGAAATCAAGATATGTTCTTTGGCCATATATAGTTGTAGATGATTCTTAGCTATTCATCTCGAAAGAAAGAGTGAACATTTAGGTGTCAAATTGGGCACAACTGAGTATGGTTTAAACCTAGGTGTCTCCCCAAAACCTCATGGGATCATACATAATTGGCATTTGGGGTGGTGATGGTTGATGGGGTGATTTAGCTGACTTGCTAGAAAGAGGTAGGGTCTGGTAAGAAGAGGTAGAAGTGACCCGGATATATCTGCTTTTCAGGCCCCTCCCTGGTGAATCTCTGTCTTCTGTAGTAGGCCTTTGCACTGTGTACTTCCACCCGGAGGCAGCCAACAACGGGCTGAAACTTCTACAGCCTGGAAGCAAAATAACTATTTCTTAGAGTTGTGGGTATCAAGTATTTGTCTCAGTGATAAGAAAATGACTAAGTTCTGAATCCTGTCTCCGGGGATACAGATTTAGAAGTTGTTAATATAGAGCAGGCATTTAAAGCCTTGGATTGGATAGATGTTTAGAAATTGGATAAGGAAGAGAAGAGGGTTGTAGACTATGTCCTAAAGGGCCCTGACCTCAGCCAGTGCAGACAGGGAGAAAGATATAACATAAAGGACAGCTAGGGGAGGAGCAGGAAAACCTGGAGAATTGTCAATCCAAGAGAAAAGTATTTCCATCAAGAAGAAATACTATCTAGTATAAATACGACTGAGAATTCAAGAGAAATAAAAACAGAGAAATGATTTCAAGCCATTTAACAGTGATTGGTGAATCTGTCCAATTCTCTCTGGTGTGGTGGAACAGCGCCCAAATGGGGCTGAAGAGAGAAACATGAGTGATGAAAAAGAAATAAAGACCACAATGACTTCTACCAGAAGTCTCCCCACAAATGTGCAGGAACTTAGGGTGTTAGTTACAAGGAAATAGGTCAAAAAATAGTTTAGAGCTCTTTAAAATTAGCCAGAGACCCATGTGTGTCTATAGCTAGTCTCTCACACACTCATTTCAAACTCAGAAACTGAGGATCAGAGATGCAGAGTAGCTAACTGCAGTTAGGACTGGACTGGGCTTGTGTGAGAGGGTGGGCTCACTCAGGAGGACCTCAAGTGAACCATTAGAGCAGCCTACATTGTTTTGATTGGTGTCACACTTCTGCTTTCCTGCCCCTTCCTGAGGTGCGGGGTCATTAAGGGTGTGTGACAACTAAATTTGTTCACTGATTAGTTTAGCATGGTTTGGGGTAGGAATAATTGAAAGTCCTCATAGGGGCCCTTTCTCAAAGGCTTTCATTGGGTTCTGCCCTACAACCAATGACAGACTGTTAACATTCTCCTTGCTTTCTCTTTTTTTTTTCCTATGTCCCTCTCGCTCCCCATTTCCCTCTTTCTTTCTCTCCCTGGTTTAGAGGATTGAACCTCAGACCTTTTGCCAGCTAAGTAATCACTCTACCCCTGAGCTTTAGTCCCAGCTTCCATATTTATTTTATGAAAGTTTTATATGACATAAGAGCCTTCAGAAATGAACACCCAAATAAACAGGGACACTGTGTATTATAGGTTTGGTGAAGAATGAGTTTAGACAAAAACAAATGATTTAATGGTGATCAACTGAGAAGATTTAGCAAGGCCATTTGACTACACTCTTATATGACTCTGTCTTCAGTGAAGCACATTTCTTTCTTAGGATATAAAGAGGGTATCAGTCACATAGAGGGTCAAAGAACTCTTTCCATGGCTTGGTACAGGGGAGGGGGGCAGAAGCACAGGAGACTCTCTGCTTTCTGCTGCTTCCTCAGATGGCAGAGCACATCTTTTATAGAAGTGTGTCCTCTACCCAGTTTCCTGGCAGGGCCTGAGCAGATGACCTCCAGGGTTAAAGCTGTGGTGTGCAGTTCATATGTTTACACCTTCTTCCCTGTGGACCCTAGGAGGAACTACAGCCAATGACTAATGACTTAAAACCAAAGAGAACGATTCCAGGTAAGAAACAACAATAGGCTCACTTTTCTCTATAGCATTAATGATCTGTGTAGACTGATGTGACCTTGTGGAGTCAGTCACAATAGCCCTGATCTCCACGGCAAAAGCCTTGGGTGGGGTTGTAGGTGCCTGAGTTCTAGTGCTGGCTTTATTGATCCTTAGCAACACAATCAGGCTATTTCCTCCCTTCCAAACTTAGTGTTCCCTTCGTATAGATAGAGAAGACGAGGCTGGTTGTTTTCCTGGTCTTTTGCAGCTAGGTGACTTCAGAATGGATGTGTACCTTCTTATAAATTTCTGAGGAGGAATATCCCTCTGGCCCCATGCCCAGCTAACGCACACCCGTGGTCTATCCCAGTCTTTCCCCCCTCTAACCAAAGCCTCTACCCTTCCCAGAGATTGTTTCCTATTACTTGTTCTCCCAAGGTGCCAGCCAAAACCTTATGATTTCTCTGGGTTCTTTTGGTAGTGGGAGCCAATAGGCTGGAGACCAAGATTCATGCTGATACATGTGGTCATGTAATTTGTTGAAAATATTATCTGAATCTAACAGGCAGGCTCTTCCATTCTGTCAGGACACAGAACAGTTGTTATTTCGCTTGTTTTTGCTTCATTTGTTTAATAGGTGAGGGCAAAGTTCTTTTCCATTTCTCCTCCTAAAGAAGGCCAAGTAATATAATCTACTAGACTAGTACAGGGCTGATCCTAAACATTCAAGCAGGTATTTGCAGCTGATATGACAGGAAATGAAGTGCTTGTGAAACTAACTGATTAGTTCAGCACTTGGAAATGAAGCTGCGTCTGAGTTCATCGATCTCTCCTAATCTTTGCCACCACCTGTGTGTCCGACTTTTGTGCCACTATTGAATGGTGCTGGGTCCTGGGAATGGCAGTAGGTTTGACACTTGGGTTCTCTGAGGTGTGAAGCCAAGGGACAGCTTCCTAGTTAAAATAACAGGCCCAGTCAAGCCATGAGCACAGTGAGGAAAGCCACTTAACAGAGAAGTTTTAAGGATAAGGAGAAATGTCCTGTTCCCCAAAATGCCACCATATCTGTTCACCAACACAGCCTACAAAACAAAGTTTCTAACCCATTATGCTGCTGTAGTAACACACGCTTTGGACCTGAGTACTCTGTAAGAGCTCACAAAATTATTTTTCCAATGTGAGAAAAAATGTCTTAAAAATCAGAAAAATAGGGCCGGGGATATAGCTCAGTGGTTGGCGCCTGTCTTGCAAGCGCAAGGACCTGGGTTCGATCCCTGGTAACCACGTAACAATACTGGGCGTGGAGACTCACCCCAGCAGCAATCAGTACCCACCACAGTGCCAGGCGTGGTGGCTCACGCCTGTAATCCCAGCACTCGGGAGGCAGAGGCAGGAGGATTGCTGTGATGTGAGTTGGAGGCTGAGCTCAGGGCCATTCTGAACCACAAAGCGAGACCCTGTCTCAAAAAAAACCTTAAAAAAAATCAGAAAAGTAAAAATTAATTGAACTTTAGTAAAACATTCTCAAAGTGTATCATTTTGACCGCTGTTCAACTACACCTCAACTCAGATAGTTAAATATAAATGAGATTTCACACCTTCACATGCGAACAAGTTTTTTTGTCATCTTCAGTATGCAGTGTGATGTCAGAGGCAGCCAAACTGAAAGGCACTGTACCACAGAGAAGGACACAGTGCTCCAACTAAACCTCCCTGCAGTGTCACCAGAATCCTCAGGTCACCAGGGACATAACAAGGAGTAGACCAGGGAACTACATGCTGCTACAGAGAAGGAACTGTTAAAGGACGATGCAGAGAATATAGGGTGTGCCTACTTTTTGATTTTCATCATTTAAATCTTAGATACACCCATCATACCCAAGTGACTAGATCAGCATATTAGGAAATAGTCCTTTTCCCTAAGACTTAATAATTAAGGGCAGAACATGGAATATATATACCCAATTATTTCAGTAAAGGCACTCTCAAGGATGTGTGTCTGTTGAGTGGCAGAAATGAAGATGAACAGCTTGCTTGGAGCTATGGAGGTCAAGAGGTGAACCAAAGCTAGTCTAAACCTACAAAGAAGGACAGGAAATTACTGGTGGCCCAGAAATGCCCACATCAGGATGCTCTTAGGGCAGTCGTAGGGTTAGAGAACTCTGAAGCTGACATGATGCTTCAGTGCCACGGGCTGGACTGTTTGCTGTTTACATACAATCTGGCCCAAACCCCTCTTGTTCTTTCACCTAGTCTTTTGTTTTCATTCCTTTTGTCTTTATTGAAGTAAGAGATTGTGTATCATAAAAATGCACCTTTCTAGAGTTTATAATTCACTAGTCTTTAGTATATTTAAAAAGTTGTGCTACTATCACTACTATCTACTTCAACACTTTCCTCACCCCAGAAAGAAACCCTGCAGCCATAGAGCCCTGTGCTCATCCAACAGTACCCCCCCACCCGGAAACCAGCTACTCATCTACTTTTCTGTCTGTGGATTTGCTTAATTTGGACATTTCACATAAATACAATTGCACTGTCCATGGTCTTTACTAAGCATCTTCTTCCATTTTCTATACTGTTTCCAGATTCAGCCATGTTATATCATGTCAATAGTGTATTCTTCTTTCCAATAATACTCTTTTGTGCCCATATATCAAATCTTGTTTAGTCACTTATCAGTTGATAGACATTTGAGATCATTCCAACTTTCTGGCTATTATGAATAATGCTGCTATAAACATTCATAAAAGGGGTTGTGGGAACGTATTATTCAGTTCTAGGATTAGAATTTCTTGGGTCATATGGCAACCTTTGAAGAACTTTGTGACTTTTCCAAAGTGGCTGTATTATTTTACATTGTCATTAGCAATGCATGTGAATTCTAATTTCTCCACATTTTTACCAATACTTGCTTTTGCCCATCATTTTAGTTATAGACATCCTAATGGATGTGATGTACCTCATAGGAGTTTGGGCTTGAATTTCACTAATGATTGTTGACAGTGATTATCTTGTCATATGTTGATACACCATTTATATGCCTTATTTGGAAAAAAAAATGTCTTTTTAAATCCTCTACCCACTTTATTATTATTTTACCGTCCAGTCTTGCATTTTTTTTTTTAACACAGGGTCTCACTTTGTAGTTCAGACTGGTCCAGAGCTCAGCCTTGAACTTATAGCAATCCTCCTGCCTCTGCCTCCCAAGTGCTGAGATTACAGGCGTGAGCCACCACGCCCAGCACTGTGGTATGTGGTTCTGATTGCTGTTGGCTGTGAATCTCCACACCCAGCATTGCATGTGGTTACCAGGACTGAACCCAGGCCCTTGCACTTGCAAGGCGGCACTGGAATCACTGAGCTAAATCCCCAGCTTAGTCTTACCTTTGTACAATTTTATTTTTTTATTAGTACATCTTTTCAGAAAATAATGATTAAATTCCTCATGAAGAGCTGGTATGTGTAAAAAATACATCTTAATTCTTTTTTATATCCGTGCTGTCCCCTCTCTTTCCTTTCCCTCCATCTCTCAGTCCTCCTCCCTTATGCAAAAGATCTATCTCTCTATTCCCTATTATCTATCATGTATTTTACTCTTGCATTTTGGGTTTCTCATATAAAAGAAACTATGTGATATTTAGATTTGTGTGTCTGATTTATTTCATTATGGTCTAAAGGTACATCCATTTTCCTGCAAATGACTCAAATTTATCAATCTTTTCTCTGTTTTGAATTGAATTATTTGTATTTTTATTGTTGACTTGTAAGAATTCTTTCTATGTTCTATGATCAAACCTTTTATCAGACATATAATCAGTAAACATTTTCTCCCATTCTGTAGGCTGTCTTTTCACTTTCAGAAGAGTGTCCTTTGAAGCACATTTTTTTAATTAGTTGAATTCTTTATTGGTACGCTTTATATACACATCACAATCACACTCAACAATGGGAATTTGTACCAGTATACGACATGAGTTAATTCTCATTTTTTCCCCTTTCCCTGCTCACCCTTTAACTCCCCAACCCCTATATACATATGCTTTCCTTCATTTTTTTAAGATCATGTTTTTTATTTCTCTTCATTACTTTCCCCTACCCCTTTCCCTTTTTCTGTTTCACAAAATTTACCATAGATTCTAGAGCTCATTTATATCTTCAGATTCTCATACCAGGAAATGATACTATATTTACATATCTGTGACCTATTTATTTCATTTATGAGTGTGTCCTCAAGGTATGTCCATGTGAATATAACTAACTCAACATCATTCTTTATGGCAAAGTAATACTCTATTTAAAAAAAAAATCTTCTTTATCCGCATCTTCTTTATCTAGTCTCCAGTTGATGGGCATTTGGGTTGTTTCCAAGATTTAGCTATTACAAACTGAGCTGCTATGAACATGGGTGCACATGTGTCGCTATGCTATGATTCTTTTAATTCTTTCGTATATTTCCTAGCAGGGGAATAACAGGGTCAAATGGGACCTCTAATTCTAGGGTTTTTTTGGAATCCTCCCACTGATTTCCATAGTGGTCGCACCAGTCTATATTCCCACCAACAGTGGAGAAGGGTTCCTTCCTCTCTTCAGCCTTGCCAGCATTTACTCTCAATGCAGCCATTCTTTGTGGAGTGAGATGAAATCTCAGTGTTGTTTTCATCTGCATCTTTTGAATGACCAGTGAAATTTAGCACTTCTTCATATGTAAAGCACAACATTTTTAAATTTTGATGAAGTCCAACTTACCTATTTTTTTCTTGTGTTTTGAAGTTATAGCAAAGAAACATTAGCTAATCCAAGGTCTTAAGAATGTATACCTGCATTTTCCTCAGGTGTTTGGTTTGTTTTGAGCTAATATTTCCAAACGATGGGAAGCACAGGCCTAATTTCATTCCTTTTGCTCCTCAAAATCCAGTTGTACCAGAACTGTTTGTTGAAACACTATTCTTTTCCTATTGGATTGTCCTTCCATTCTGATTGAAAAGTAACTGGCTATAAAGATTTATTTCCAAACTCTTAATTTTATATCCTAATGCTAATATGATAATATCAGATATTAAGCTTATAACATATTTTGAAATTGGGAACTGTGAATCCTCCAATTTCTTTTTCATTAATATTTTGGTCACTAGGTCCCTTGAATTTATGAAAAAGTTTCTTGATCTGTTTGGTGTTGTCAGCAAAAGTAGCAGTGGTATTTTGATAGAAACTGCATCTGTGAATACACTTGGACATGGTATTTAGTCTTCCGATGCACGAACACTTCCATGGGTCTTCTTTAACTTTTTGCAGTTGTTTTGCACATTTTATTAAATTTCTCCCTGCGTATTGATGCTATTATAAACAGAATTATTTTCTAATGTTAATTTTGGAACTACCCATTTCATATATAGAAGTGCAACTGATTCTTGTATATTAACTTTTGTATCCTACAAGTTTGCTGAACTCAATCAGTTCCCATAGTTTACAGGAGTTTGTGGGAGTTATGCCAGTTTGTTTTTGCTTCATAGACTCCTTAGAATTGTCTCTATACATTATTATGTCATCTAAAAATAAAGATGGTTTCTATTCTTTTTTTCCAACTTGATGAGTTTTCTTTTCCTTGCCTATTTGGCCTAGCTGGAGCCTTCAGTGTAGTAAGTAGGACTGGCAAAAGTTAATATTTTCACTGTATTCCTGATAGGTGTAAAACTTGTAGCCACTCACCATTTAACATGATGACATTTTGGAACTTTTTTGTAATGTCCTTTGGGGGTTGTGTTAGTTACTTTTCTCTCATTGCAGAGACAAAATACCTGATAACTCAAAGTTAAAGAGGAAGAATTTATTTGGTTTACAGTTCATGAAGGTTTCAGTCCATAATAGGCTAGGTCCAAGGCAGGGATGTCAAAGAGGTGTGCGCCCTGTAACAAGAGCGTTTAGCAGTGTCTTTCTACCCTTTTTATCTTATTCAAAGGTTAGTCTGAATTAAACCAAACAGCCGAATGGTTTAGTAATCACATGACCTTAACTTTAGCATTACACATTTCAGATTCCAAATTCAACTACCTGTGAAAAAGGAAGCCCACCTCATCTGCATGAGGCTTTGAGAAGACATTTAAACATAAACCATGAAAAGAGTTGAGAAAATTCTTTCTATTCTTAGTTGAGTCTATGTTTTTCTTATGCTAGATATTTATCAAGTATACTTTCTGTATCTGTTGAGTTGATCATGTGATTTGTTCTAACAATATTAATATGGTATATTATATGATGAATATTACATCAGTACATTTTTATATATTGAACTAGCTGCTTTTTTTTTTTTTTTTTGTGGAGACAGGGTCTCTCTTTGTAATTCAGACTGGCCCTGAGCTCAGCCTCAAACTCACATCACAGCAATCCTCCTGCCTCTGCCTCCTGAGCACTGGGATTATAGGTATGAACCACCATGCCCGGCACTGTGGTATGTGGTACTGTTGCTGCTGGGCATGAGTCTCCCATACCTCCCAGTATGGTATGTGGTTACTGGGGGGTCTAACCCAGGCCCTTGTGCTTGCAAGACAGGCACCAGAACCACTGAGCTAAATCCCTGGCCCGGCATTTTTATAATAAATTACATTTATAGGTTTTTAAAGTTTTCTAATCTAAGTAGCTCCTTTACTACCTGCCAGTTTTTTTTTGAGAGCTGGAGTCAAGCCAGGGGTAGAGTTCCTTTAAAAATTCAACAAGATACAAATCCTGTGGGAGAGCACTTTTTTGTATCAGGGAATTTCAAATTTTGCAAATAATTTTCACAGTTTGTTTCTTGTTGGTGCTTTTTTTGGGATGAAATTATTGAATAAATTTGTCTATATTTATACTCATATAAACTATATTTATACACTATATTTATATATACACTATATTTATACTATATATTTATATTGTATATATACACTATATATTTATATACACTATATTTATACTCTTTTTTTTTTATTTTTGAGACAGGGTCTTGCTTTGTGGTTCAGGCTGGCCCTGAGCTCAGCCTCCAACTCACATCACAGTAATCCTCCTGCCTCTGCCTCCCGAGTGCTGGGATTACAGATGTGAGCCACCACGCCCAGCACTGTAGTATGTGGTACTGATTGCTGCTGGGCGTGAGTCTCCACACCCAGTATGGTATATGGTTACTGGGGAATTGAACCAGGGTCCTTGTGCTTGCAAGACAGGTGCCAGAACCACTGAGCTAACTCCCCAGCCCCGGATTATTCACTCTTAATAACAACAGCAAACATACAGATATATTTTTTGGTTCAAAGTAATGTCAGAAAATTTAAGAAATGGAGAAAAGAATCTTTCATAATGTTATTTTTTTGGACTATGAATAGCTCTTTTGAAAGAAATTACGCTTTTAAGGACTACAGATTTGTGAGTTCTGACAAAGCCAACAGTCATATATTCAATAGCACAGTTAAGATATAGAACAATTCTGTCAAAAAATTCTCTTTATGTTTCTTTGTAGTTACTTTCTTCCTTTCATATGAAGTCCCAAGAAAAATACTAATGTGTTTTGTCTACAATTCTGAATTTTCAAGAATGTCATATAAATAGAACAATATGATACTCCATCTTATATTTAGCTGTTTTCATATGACATAGTGCATTTGGGATTCTGTAATTCATTATAAAAACACAAAGTTAGTTCATTCTACTTAGGTGCATAGGGGTTAGTGATCCAAAACACCTTTATATTTTTCTATCTTTTGTCCTAGGTACATGTTTTTCACAGACTGGAATCATAGTGGACTTCCAGTTTTATGTGCTGCTCTATCTATTAGCGAAGGGAGCCTTTTCTACATGGCTACCTTCTTAAGACTCACTAACATTCCATGGTGCGGATGTGGCACAAGCACCTCTTGTTGGTTTGGGTTATTTTCAAATTTTGTTCTTATGAATCACCGAAATAAAAGCCTTTACACATCAGCTTTTTGATGTTTTGGAGTAGTTCCTCAGGGTAAAGTCCCAGAAGTGGGATTCCTGGGTCAAAGGGTATAAATATTTTTTATGACTTCAGATTGCTTTCTGAAAGTGTTTTATCTATAGTATTTGTAAGGCCACCAGGAATACACAACAGAAACCATTTCTGAATACTGTTGATAATATTATAAAAAAAGACTTTAAAAATTTTTATTTAATAAAGAAACATGAAACTATTAAAAATTTATATTTATTTGGTTTCTAGTGAAGTTGAACATTTTTCTCTATTCTTACTTACTAATTTTATTTTCTGTTCTATGAATTACTTATGTTCATAGCCTACTAAGAATTGCATTCTTTTATCAATTAACCTGATCATTTAAATAATAAAAATTAACCTTCATCATAGTAGCTACAGTATTTTCCCAAGCTCTTCTTTGCCTTTTTTTTCAAACATACAGAAGTGTTTTGTTCTTCTATATTGTGAAATCTGTCACTGTTTTCCTCTGAGGGTTTCTGTATTGCTTCTAAGCGTAGAAAAAATGATTTTCACTCCTCTCTCCTGAGGCTTGATAAATGGCCAGTTTAATTTTCTTCCAGATTTTCTCAAGATTTAAAAATAATTATCTCCATAGCATATAGTTTATATTGATATAAAAGGGTAGATCTTTTACAAAAGGTTACAGATCACCATTTAAGTAAAATATTCTATGAAGACTCTAAAAGATTGAGCCTAAATTTATCTTGATGTGATGACATGTTAATTTTGTGTTTCATTTCATCCCCTCCTAGATAAAAGGTGTGTATTTACTAGAGTTCATCAATAAGCAGTGGTTGAACACCGAAGATTGGCAGTAGGGGAGGCACAGTGCACTGGCTGTGGATGGCACTAGAAGGCCTGACAGGCCCTGATTCGGAATCACAGGATTCCCCTGGGCCACATGCTGCTTTTCTCTCTGAGTATGTAATCCATTCACCCACTTTTGGCAAGCCCCTAGCCCTCTTCTCCTCACGCAGACAGTTGCCAGTCTGTACGTGAGTCTTCTCGGGAAAGGGAGCTATGCCCTCTGCATGCAGCCAAGCATCCCTTTGGAAACATCAAGTTCATGACTTCCAGTCTGTTAGACCAGTCCCCGGGGCTGGCAGGAGAGCGTCCCTAGCCTGTTTGGCGCCATAGTACCCCTATGACCAATCCATTTTTCTGATGATGTCAGAAGCAAGCAATAACTTTCTTGCCTCATTAATCCAGCGGAGGCAACGCTTTTCCCAACACTGGGCAATTTTGTAATTGACTATGGCCTTCCTTGACTCTTTGTCAAGATATTGGCAAATGGAACAAATTCCCAAATATAGAAAAAGACCATTCCTCAGACTGAGGCCTCCGGAACGAACAGGGGCCTGGCTGTTGCCCCATTTTGAACAGATAAAAAAAATCGTTTCATTTGCACAGTTATGCTGGGACTGAGCATCCGGCAGAAAATCCACTGAGAAGCTCCAGAGAGCGTGGGAACAAGAGACGGCAGTTCACTGAGCCAAAGCCCCTCTCACCCCATCCTGATCAACGTTAATAGGCACGAGGCCTCAGATCCACGGCTGGGGCCCTTGGCCTCCTGAAGGGGCCAGAGGAGGACAGGAGGCCAGGGGATGGGAGGAGGCCAGGCCCCGCCATCTAAATGAGGCAGGCTCTCCTCAGGGTCTGTCAGAGCACTCCGTATTTAGTTAAAAACTCTCTCCAAAAGAAAGAGCGTTAAGGCGGAGAGCTTGAAGTGGATCCCGAGTAATTAAGTGTATAAATTAATTCTTCCCCTAAGAAATGTTCCTCTCCTATTATTAGATTTGGCTCTCGGAGGAACTACATCCATGGAGTGCATTTCCAGTGGCAAGCGTGTGTGTGCATGTCTGTGTGTGTGTGTGTGTGTGTGTGTGTGTGTGTACACACACATTCTGGGCTTTGCTGCCTGAAGCTTACAATTAAAATAAGTGACATGAATGTGTCTTTAAAAGGGAGGTCTGTGGAAAACTAACAGATTGTCTGTCAAGGAAAGAAAAAAATGAAATATGGCTGCCTCCGCGCTGAATGGGTGAACAGGAAAGAGCTTGTCCACCCAAGTACCCGAAGGGATAAAACCCAGTGAGAGCCTTCTCAACTGCTTAGCGCATAATGCATGTGCTGTTTTGATGCTAGTAATGTGTTTTTTACTTCTTCCTATCTAGAAGGAATGAATCAAATCGGAGGAGAGCTGGAACATGATTTTCAACCCATTGCTTTTGATTAAGTGCCCGAGCAGGCAGGTCCTGGGACTTGCAGTAATACTAATGGGGCATAAAGTGCTATAAAAAGGATGGGGCTCTACTTTTGTCCAAATGCCATTATCCTGGAATCAGAGACCCTGGGTGTAATATGTCCACAGTTAACCTTTTTTTCCTGACAGGAAATTTTCTCCATCCACTCACACCATCAATTATCCTGCATTTGGCCAGAGTGGTGAGTGATCACTTTATTTCAAATGAAGGAGACATATATGCCAGGCTCCCAAATACTGAAACGTGACTGCCAAGGGGCCTGGCCAGGAGGGGGGACAAGGAAAATAGGGTGAATTTTGTCGCTCTCAGTGTGTTGGCCACATTACTGTTTGGTGTAGGCATTTTTTTTTCTGTTTGCTTATTCATTTGTTTGTTTTAGAAGAAGGAAAACTTAAATAGCCCCCCAAAACAATCATTATTATCCTAAAAATAGTTAACTGATTAAGAACCTGGCCACCGAGAGAAGAGCCAGCAGCTATCAGTGAACCTGGTGAATGAGATTAGCAGAGAAGACCTCAATTGTTGATACCTGAAATGGCAGAAGGAGAGAAAAAAGAACTGTTTTTTTTTCTTTTGGGCCCATCTACCCATGAGAAGGCTCTTAGGTCCCTGTGGCCAGGGATCCAGGCCCTTTGCTCTCATCCCACCTCTCCCATAGGGCGTGGGTTCTCCCAGAGTCCCTTGGCTGCTGTGCACCATTCTAAACTTTGTAATTCATTTTTTCTTTCCTTTTTTTTTATTTTTGCAATCAGCAAGTTGTAGATTGTCCAACTGTTCTGTCATTTATTGTAAATGGCTGCAGAAAGAAAAAAAGGAAAAGGAAAAAGAAAACGAAAAAAATTCCACAGCACTATAACGTAGTCCTGAGTGTAAATCAAACATTCCCTGTCATGTTGATAGCTTGTGTTAGTCTAATGTATTTTATATTACTCAAAAGCTTTGAAACCCTGCAGCTTGCTTCATATAGGCCATTATGCGGTTATCATTAAATTGTCTTGCAAAGAACATTATCGGTAATTATAGCAGACACTAAAATCAAATGATCAGAGTGGGACCTTTAACACCAAGAGGAACCATTAGAAGTTAATCAAATAAAAGGATGAGAATAATTATGTTAGGATTAAGCAGTAATATGCCAGAAGTTATATACTTTGCTGACTATATATCTTTACTCTCAGCTTCCTGAATTTCCTTTTTGTTGATGTGTTTTTATATAATACTTTGGCACAGAATGTAAATGACAATATTTTTGTCATGGCACAATTGGGCTCGAAGGTTCATAGGCGGTTCATATCTAAATGCCATCAGAGGCACCAAGGTAATGATGAAGATAAAAATAATAGTAATAAAAAAAAGTGCAAAGCTGGAAAAAAAAATCCATCGGTCAATGAAGCATGGCAAAATGATAAAAATGATCGCAACAGGCACAGGTGCAAGGAAAGTCGTTATTGGCTGGTTTCTCCATCTTGGAGCATAAGGATTTCTCCTGCAGGCCTTTCTGCAAGCCAGTGTAGAGAAGTGAATGTCCTGCCAGCACTCAACTGCCCCTGCTGGATCTGAGAGAAAGAGAGTAGTGAAGAAGGGCCAATTATGGGGTCAGGTGGGTGGGAACCTAAGCACCTTGAGGCTGAGGCCTCTCTGACTCCCCTCCCACCCTCCCCAAAACATACCCCTCTAGCATTTTGCAGATGTTTGTCTCTCCCACACAGTGGGCTGCCGAGATGACGGGCTCCAGTGGAGCAGAGGGAGCCTCTCCCAGAGTGTGGCCCATCTTAGCTTCCAGATTAAATCCGAGGCACAGGATGAACAATGCTATGGTGACAAACTCAGCAGGCAGAGAGATGCTACGTAGTCTTCCCTGTAACAATAAATGCCCCCTCCTTTTTCCCTCTTCCCTTATAAATTAATATCAATTCCTGATAGCATGTTTGGTTTGTGTCCCAAGTTTGAGCTGCACACTAGGATACAGGGGAGAATAAGATGATAACAAAATGTTCTGCTTAAAATGTTGCTATTGTAACACAGGAATCTAAACAGCAGCGTAACTGAAGTGGTAGTACCCAACACAGCCTTCCTCCTCTTCCTCCTTTTTCTTCTTCCTCACTCTCTGTACCCCAGCCCACCCCAGGGATTCAACCAGAGCCAACACTGAGATATATCCTCAGCACTTTTAAAATTTATATTCTGAGATAAACTCTTCCAAAATTTCTACATTTTTCAGTTTTTCACTTCTGAAAAGAAGGTGCTGTTCTCTTTCCTAGAGGCAAAAATAGGCCATTTGGGAAGAGTGACAGAGTCAGGCAGTGGAGACCAGAAGAGGTCCCTCTGATGTCCAGATGGCTTTCTTTAGCACTATCACAGTGGCCCTGCTCGTGGGTAGGAAGCCCCACAGTTCTTTCCATGGATCAGCCTTTTGTACCACTCAGATGTCACAGGGCAAGTGTGAGCAAGGCATGGGGGAAAGAGAGCTTTGAAAAGTTTTAAGTAGGCTTGCACCACTCAGAGTGTCTGCTTTTCCCCAAGGAAAACTGACTTCTATTGCTTCAAATATTTCAGACTACAAAGACCTGCCTCCTTGAAGAAGTTTGAGAGCAGCCTCTTAGGGAGAAAAGGCAGGGCAGGGCCCTCTCTAAGAGATGAAGCAGAGGCTGCCTGGGGAGATGCGAACGCTTAAGAGGCGAGGCTTAGGCTTAAAATGTGTCAATTGTGATCTGCTGGTCCGGAGAGCTGGAAACAGAGGACTCTCCAACCAGAAACATGATCTTGGGAGGGATTTAAGTGGACAAGAAGAAGCTGATTTGGACTGATCAAGATGCCCTGGTCATGAAGAGAGGCGTGGGGAAGACGGTACACTTACCCTTATAAAGATCACATGGTCTCTAGTAAGACCAGGCCCAGAAAAATATTTAGGACCACAAGAAGCCAAACAGCAACAACAAATAGAACTGATCTTAATAATGAGCTTGAAAATACTTTAAAAAATAACAAGCCCAACAGCCAGAGGAACAAACATAATTATTTAGGGGGAGGGAGAGAGTTCGGATTTATGGAGGCAGGGGAAGTGGTGTGCTTTTCTCTTCAGAGAGACTGGCCTGGGAGCTCAGGGACAAATACAGAATGGAAAGCAGGGCGTAGAAAGGGTGAAGAGCCACCCAGGTCTGTTCCACTGCCGGTCTCAACTGCCAATTGTGTCTGCCCAGAATGGAGAGGGCATCTCTGCAAGGCAAGAACCAGAGACTTCACGGGCCCAGGGGAGCAGTGGGCAGGAGACAAGGAAATGCTGGCCTGGCTGTGCTGCAACTTGTGACAGATAAGGAACAATTTCAGCTAGAACATTCTGAAGTTTGCTGTTTTCTTTTGTTTATCATTCTATTTTCTCAGTGACTAGCAACGAATTCCTATTTCTGTATTTATTAAAGAAGATGTAAGAATGGTGACTGGGCAAAGGACAAACATTTCTTGAAAAGAAAGAAATTGCAAAGAGGAAGAAGTTAAATCTCAGGAAGATTGGTAACTGAGGACAAATAATGCCAGCTTCTTACAGCATAAAGGACAAAATAACTCTGCAGAGGTGCCAGTATTTGTATAGCGTCCCACTGCTGTAGAGCACATACCTTTATATCCTCTCACCAATCACTGAACTCTGAAGACAGATGTAAATAGTTCCAAACATGAAAAAAAAAGAAAAAAGAAAAAAATCTTTCTGGCCAAATTAGTCTAAAGGAAAGATGTGTACCTTCGAAATTGCTGAGGAAAATGCATGTTTTCCCTTTCCCTGGGATCACAGAGTTCCTGTAACTGAAACCATAGGAGGCAGAGGTTGAGGTCAACTAGAATATCTAACAAAGCTCGGAGAAGGTTTGTGATTAATTGACTTGGGTGTGCCTGTAAGACTAGAGAAGTCCTCACTCTCCATGCAACCATGTGGACTCTCCCTGCTTAAAAAATAAGATAAATATAGCTGATGTGCTTCCTATAAACCTTCTTGTGCACTGACGAAATATTTTACAGAGAGTTTTGTTTCATTATCTCATCTGTTCACAATAACCACATTGGATAGAAGCAGTGACATTTTTATCCCATTTTATAGATCAAGAAACTAAACTCAGAGGTAGTGGTTTTTCTCAGGGTGACAGCTAATTTGTGACAGAATAAGGATTGTTCGGCCTCCTCTGACCTGACTCTGACCACCATTTCTCTGTTTTAGTGTGCCTGCTCATGGTGGCAGGGGCAGGCCTCAGGGGACTGTCCAAAGGGGAACCAGTTTGGGTGTGTGTCAGGAGTTTGGGGAACCTTACCATACAAAAAGCAGCTTCGAGCCTCCATCTGCTGATGAACTTATAGATACAGAAACATACACCACTGATCACCAAATACAGAGGCAAATATTAGGAGATATTTGACGTTCCACATACATTCGTCTGGCTCTTTTTCCAGTGCTAATAATGAGGTGATGTGTATGTTGGGTTAAACCACAAACATGTCACCTGTCCTTGTACCATTTTTAAGGACACAGCCCAGGAAGAGGCTCAAAATAACTGCCCTGTTATTCAGCAGGCATAGAGGGAACCAAGGTCTATAGCAAGTAAGGCCAAGCAGTATCATCCGCGAGGATGAGGAAGAATCGAGGATCCTGTGCACCCACCCCTCCTTTTACTGAGTTCTTAAATTAGCTCTGAAAACCCAGGTGTCAGCCATCCCCTGAACAACACAGATGAGCCAGCCATTACAAAAGCCAAGAAGAAATGAATGCCTAAATCACGCTGTCTCTCTGCAGGTAGAGTCTTGCCTAATCACACGTCAAATCATATTTTTTCTTCACCAGATGGATGTCTTCTTTCAAAGTCTGATGGTCACAGAGGCAAAGGTATCAGTTCAGCCTTAAGTAACTATTGAAGTTTTACCCCGATAGATTATTTGCTAGGAGTAACTAATGTAAAAAGTGCCCTGTCAGACACAAGCTTGCTTTTTCTCATTTTTTAAAGCGTAATATTTGGTTTCATCTTGCAACTACTTGGGAAAATTTAGCACTGAGTCAGAAAGGTTGGCCAACAAGTAGCACTTCATAAATTGCTGGAGCTCTAATCAATACATATTGTCATCCACTCTAGTCCTTCGGGCAGATTTCTCTCTGCCCCAAGTCATTGGTGTATTTTATGAGGTTGTTACAGGCTGGGCTTGCATGGCCTGGGTCTAATGAACCTGTCACCGCTGCTATTGATTGACATGCCAGAGTAAGTGAGACAGGCGATTCCGATTGACTTCCTAATTACTGCTGCTGGGCTGCCTCGCCAACTGCTCAGGCCAGAGGTTAATAGTTTTGATGTTAAGCCGCTCCTAGCAGTGGAGGCTGAAGTGTAACGGGCTCCTCAGAAGTCAATACCTGAATCTAGTTCTCAAGGCTACTGCTGGGCCTGATCAATTAAGGCCTTGCGTTCCTCCTGGTGGTGGCTGACAAGAAGCTGATGAGTGGAGGAGTTCAAAGGCAAATGGTTGGAGGAAGTTTAGAGGACTCTGGAAGCACCACCCATGGTCAGGGAATGATAATTAAGAGGGGCAGGAGTATTGGAGTGGGAAGAACTTAAAACAGTACACTAGAGTTTGGCTACTGGATGTGATTTTTTTCAGTTTTTTTTAATCGTTTGTTTTCATTAGTACATGTTTGTAGTACATAATGATTATATTCATCATGGGGAATTGTCATCTGTTTTCCATTCTAAGGACTGCAGATTGGTCCTTTTTTTCCTCTAACATCCAAAATTCTTTGAAGTGCCTCAAACTCTTTGTTTGTTCTGTTGGTACAACCCCAGATTGTAAAGTGAGAGGCATATAAACAACTGAAATTCATTGCTCATAGTTCTGCAGGCTAGAAGTAAAAGATCACGGTAGATTCTGTGTCTGAAGAGGGCACAATTTCTCATTTCTGGAGAAAGCCTCCTGGCTTTCCTCACTTGGTGGGTGGGAAAGAAGGCAGATGCTCTCTGGGGCCTCTTTTATGAGGGTTCTAATCCCTCATGATTTAATTACTTACCAAGGGCCTCATCTCCTCACATGACCACACTGGTTATTAGGTATCAACACATGAAATTTGAAGGGGATACGACATTCAGACCACAGCAGAGAGGAAAGAATCAGATGATTTTTCATTGATTTATCCATTCAGCAGAAAGTAATTGAATGCTTATCTTATTCAAGGCACAGTGAGAGTGTATAGATTTATAGTAATCTTTCATTGATATGTCTTAAGAATATTTTCAGTGGAACCTCACAACACATCATGCCATAGGTAAAAGGGGATGGAGAGAGAAATCACTGTCTCACCACATCTTTATCTTAGGAAAAAACTAAGTCTCAGGAAAAGATAACTAATCTCCTCAAAACCATTTAGCACTAAGTAAGAAGGCAAAGTCTCAAAGCATATATCATGGTTGTCAATCTGACTCTCTTGTCAAGTCACTGGTGTGCCCAGTGCCTATATTCATGGAGCATAAAAACCACTTCATATAGGAAGGTTAATAAACTAATGCATCAGGGTCTTCCAGACCACCAGGTTCACGACCTTTATGCACAACTCCAACTCAAGATGCAGTCCTGTTTTTTTACACAGAAAGGACACAAAGCAAAAATCAACAAATGAAAACATACTGGGATGAAAAATGGGGAAAAAAGCATAAACTTCCAACAGTCACACAGGATACTCTTAAGTGTTCCACAAACAAGTTGTGACTCATATATGAATCTGTTTATCAGGCAAATGCTTTAGAAACTCAGTACCTAAGATTTTTATGGAAAGATGATTAGATAGACATGCTATGCCCAACGTCTGTCAAAATTCTAGACTCCTAGAAGGAAGGCAGGTGTTCAGTACAACCATGTTGCTTGTGTAAATCAGTTAGGAATAATTTAGGAGTGCTATTAATCATCCTGAAATTCAAATTCCCAGATACCAGCCCACAGTCATCTTTACAAACAGACCTTCAAAAGCTAGCAGTCTCAGACCTATTGTATTAGCTCTTTTCTGCATAACCAAGAATAGGACTGTAAGTCAACAGGCAGAAAGGGTGAAAGATACAAACTACAGATGCAGTGCTAAAATAATTCAGAAAAGGAGGACCGCACTTTAGGGAAGCTCTCATAGAAGTTTCCTGCTTCAAATCCACTGCCCAACTGTGTTCAGCAATCCTGTGATAGTTAATTATGGTGTCAACTCAATAAAAAGCACCCCGTCGGTTAGTTAGCACAGTGCTGGGTATGTCTGGAAGACAGACTTACTAAAGAAGGAAAACCCACTCTGGATGTGGGTGACACCAACCAATAGGCTTGTTCCCTGGAGAAAATCAAAATGAAAAGAAAGAAGTGCCTCCTTTTGCTTCTTTGGAGGAGTGCCAGCGTTTGCCCTTGCCTTTGGATATCTGTTTCCCGGCTTGTAATACAGACTCTTTGGCTCTCTGATGTGAACTTGAGTGGCACTTTGCTGTGAGTTCCATGCTTTCAGTTTTTGACTGAATCCTCCCACTCTCTGGTGTACAGACATCTCTTTTTCATTCTTTCACCCCTAACTCTGCAAGTGGCCCTTGCAAGCCTACCTAGTATAGGTCCTTTCTATATAATGTATATGTATTTATACAGAGATATATATAATTTTGCTTCTTTAGTAAACCCTAACGGATATCATGCCCCTTCACTTTCTATATTTCTGATGCTGTTGACTTGTGGACTTTGGAGGCACTGCTCCTTCCAGGATGACCCCAATACTAAGACAATAAAGAGCTCACTTGGAAGTGCATCTTTGAATATGCAGACCAACTGGTTCAGAGCCCACAAGATGCCTTCTTTATTGTACTCTTACATTCATAGATGCAACCCTTTTTCTCAGGTAGCCCACACCTGGGAGTTTCTGGGTATAGCTCCTATACCCAGAGTCCATTTAAATTATTCAACCTAGCCCATCCTGCAGTGGCTTGGGCTCCTGATGACATATTTGCCCCTCAGTCTCTCTATTTCCAATTGACTGTGGGCACCTCCTCCCCTGGTGACTGTGAAGAAAAAAATTTCTAGTGCAGTCACCTTCTGATCTGTTTGCCTCACCATAACTGAATAATAATTATGCCTACATCCTAAAATATCAGCCTTTGGTCCCCAGCATCTTTCTTGTGATAGTGGAATAGCTGAGGCAAAGAAATGTATCTAAGGATGGTAAGTTAGCATAGAGGGAAAAGGTGGACATATAATTGTGTATGAGTTGTTCATTATCTAAAGAATTATTAGATATCCAGAGTTCCTTGTGTCATGGATGGGAACGTGTTTTCCTTGAATAGGGACAGCCAAAGGCTCTAGGCACAAGTTTCTTCTCACAAGTTTCACGCCCCTCCCCTGCTGCATGAAATGTCCTGCTCTCTCTCCTCCTTTGACTCATGGCATCATCCGGATTGCCAACCCACAGGAACTTGCAACTTCTTTCAACTTCTGTCTGACATCATATCGTTTCTGGTATTTTGCTTTTTTTCCTTTCTTACATGTGTCTAATGCATCTTCTAAGTCATAAACTCCTTACGGGTACATATTTTACTTTGTTTGGGTCCCCTACAACATGGCATTGTATCTTAATCACTGCAATTCCCCCTAATAAGCAACTGTCATAAAAGAGAAAGCATGGTCAGTCTCTCTCTCTATAGTCAGAACAGCTTCCTGATACGTAAAGCAAGGCTTAATATTATTGAAAAGAATTATAAGGGACTTAGTATCTAAAAATGTGAATTTGTGGAGAAACTTTGGTACATTAAAACTCCAGGCCTCCTTTAATCTTCTGACTGAAGATACACTGTGTGGTTCCTGGGGTTCTACCTGTTCTCTTCTCTTTACTCCCATTCTGGACAGCCTGTGTGAGTTCCTCATTCTTCATTAGCCTCACTCTTTCATTTGTAGCTAGAAAAAAAGAATATAGAACCCCCAAATTAGCATTTGTGCATATCTAGGTCTTCTGGGATGGGACTCAGCAAAATTTAAATAGACCAACTTGGCTGGCCTGGGACTGTGTCAGATTTAACCTGAAGTCTTCCACCCTGGAAACACCAGGATACTTGCTCATTCTAGCCAAGTTGGAGGCAAAACAAGTCTTGAGTTTATTTGCCAGATACTTGTGAAAAAAGTTAGGAATTCACCTTTTGCTCCCAAGAATGATGGTGCATAGGTGAAAAGTGGCAAGGGTAGTGGGATGGCCCAAGAAGCTGAAGCTGCTGAGGACCTTGTATTAAAGAGAGGAGCACTCTTCTGTTTTAAGCACCTGGTGATACTACAGTGTACCTCTGCCCATCTCTTTAACTAACCTACAATCAGTCTGCCTCAGATATTCACACAAATAGTTTCCAAATGTTTTATATTTGTTCTCTGTAAACCAAAAGAGGAGCAGAGTTCTATATTTAAGTTGACATGGTATGAGACACAGCAAATACTAAACAGTAAGATGATCTACAAGTTAAACTAAATTTGCAGCAGCAGAGCTTCAAAGCAAAGATATTTAACCTCTAGGTGGTAAGTCCCTGGGAATTCACTGAAATTTTGTGGTAGATGTGGACTTTTCACAGTCCTTGGGGTGGTGCTTGGAGTTTTAAGAAGCCACTAATACCTAGATTCTACTGTGTACTTTATTGAGGAATACCCATTTTAGGTGGTGGGACTGGAGTACCAAATTGAGTAAGATCCAATAGCACTAAATAGCAGATGTTCATTATGACTAAGTTTCTTGCCTCCCCAGTATATGAGAGACCTGTAGTTGTCCCTCCTACCCATGATCCACTCTGCAGCTACTTAGGTCCTTCTTTCTCAACTGACCCCATTTCCCAAGGGCTCAACCCCATCTCCTTCTTCCTATTTGTAGAAAGAGTTTCTGGGATGATGTAGTGTGTATCTGATTATCTTCAGCCCTTGCTTACCCTTTCTAGGTCATATAATCCCATGTTCTCCCCCGTTGGGGGCCCCTTAAATCTAGCAGCCCTGGCCTCCAGTGAATTAATGTCATCATGGCCCTAACTGGATTTCCTCTCCAAAAAAAGGATGTCTTCAGCCTCCCTCTTGCTCCTTGATTCTTTTGGTTTCCTATAGAATTCTCTTTTTCCTTCAGCTCAATCTCTTTTTGTTCCCAGTGTGTACAAGCACGTGGCCTGTTCTAAGGACACTCAGTGCTAAAGGTTTTCCAGCCATTCTGGTTGAGACCAATTCACAGACTTCACTGGTCCCATGAAAGAAAGCTTCTGGGCAACCTGCCGAGCATAACATACTAATTTTGGGTTACTAGATGTACAGTGAGAGTGTAACATACTCACCTAACTTTCTTCACACCAAAACTATAAAAAACATGAGGAAACTGGCGTGTGAAGTAGTTATTTGTGTAGACCATCATGATGAAAGAGACTGGCCAAAACAGGAAATTTGGTTTATTCAAAGGGTAGTTGATTCATTTCCACAACTACATAGTATTCAGTGATATGACTATGCCAGGGGGTATTTAACCATTCTATTCTTGATTGGCATTTGAGTTCTTTTCAGTATTTGGCTGACACACTGGAATGCTGCTATGAGCACTATTACATATGCTTTGTGAAGTGTGAAATTAATGAGTGGTAGGATACACATACTTTAAATTTCACTAGATAATGCAAAACTTTTCTCAAACAATTTGTAATATTCAAATTCCCATCTGGAGTTTTCCTTACCCCTTATCTTTGTCTGTGCTCTTTATTTTTCACACTTTTAGTTGTTGTCAGTTCTATGACTGTGTAGTAGTGCTTCATTGTGGTTTTAATGTGCATTCCTGTGATTCTGATGAAGCTGAACATTTCTTTATGTATTTATTATCCAAGCAGTTTTCTTCATTAGCAAGAAGCATATTTAAGCCTTTGGCTAGCACCTTGCTTGAAAACTCTTTGCTTCCCCTGGAATATACCAAATTTAATATTTCCACAATTTATAGTATATAATAAGTATTTAATAATGCTCAATGTTCACTTGCATTGAATTAAGTTAGGGCTCTTACCTGTTTTCAAGCCTTCCTCTCTGGTAATTAAACAGACTGACTTTGTTGGCTTACAGAGTTCATGAACACATAGGTTATTTCAATAATGTTGCCAGTTAAAAGACCAGAAATGAAGCAGGTGGGAATATGAGCATGTATCTTAGGCCACCTATTTAATATATATTTTGTCCTAAGCTGGCACCCACTATCCACACTATCTCACTGAAGCTGAATGTCTTTGGAGTCTTTTGGGGCTGATAATCTAGTGCTAAAAAAGAAGGAATAATCATTACAAATGTCATTCAGACTCGGCCACACAACCAGCAAATGCTTCATAAGAAGCAGCGTTAACTGGACAGATAGCTTCCTTCTCCATCTTGAGCATCAGGCCTAATCTTGAATCTGAGGAGAGGAATGGAATAAGGTCACAGCTCTTCATTAGACAAGAACTTGAGAGAAAGTGAGCTTCTCAAAGTCCTTTCTGGTGTTCCTATCTGTCTCCATCTTTCATAGTGCTTGTGGGAATGTTTTTGGTTGTCCACCCAGGAGTATTTTTATTTACTCTCCTTCAAAGAAGTCCAGCTGCAAGGACACTCCAGAGTGGGACAGACAGTGGTTTCAAAGTTGAATCTGTGCAATTTTTCTCACTTTTCCCTGTAGGCTCCAAGATGGCTATAGCAGCCAAAGGCCCTGACATCTGACATGCAAAACCTGGCAACATAGATTCTTTTCCACCAATCTTTTTGCATTGGGGAGGTATCTTCCCAAGGAAACTCAGAAGGATTTCTCTGTGTTATCAAATGGATATGCTGGAGTGGTTACAAGCCAAGGAAATGAAATTGCCTGTAGAGGCTTTAAGAAAAACACAATTTTCCCTGGGGGATGGGAGGGTATGTCCCTGTGGCAACTTGGGAAGAGAAATTCTAGTTTAGAATGGGGTTTCTACCCTCCAGCAAAGAGGAGGAAGTATCATGACTGTTGCTAGGTATCAGTGTGTGACACCTCCAGGCAGCTTCAAGAATGTATGAAAATGCATGTATGAAAATACCACATGCATGTATAAAATACCACATGGAACCCCAATATTTTGTAAAATTCATAGGTATTCATTAAAAACATTTTTTAAAACAGCAATCTCTGCTCAGGTCTTATTCTCAGTTTGATTTGATCAACTTAGTATTTTTTGAAAATAAGGAACCTTTTTCATGTACTTCAGCAGACAAATTATTTAGCCAGTCCAGGCTGCCCCTGCCCCACCTCTGGCTATGACTCTGTCACGTGGGGTTCTCCACACAATCCCTCTGTCCAAATTAGCACTGATGAGTCCAGTTCTAAAAACCAGTAGCTGTAGTCTACTGAGTAGTAGATATGTAGATGGTCTCAGTTGAGGTAAATTGTAAATCTAAAATGCACAACAGATTTTGAAAACTCAGTGCAAAAAGTGTAAACTAGCTCATTAATAATTTTCATGATTACATGCATATGTGGTTAAATAAATAAAATACACTATGCCAATTTTACCTGTTTTTTTTTTAAAAAATTTTAATGGAGCTGCTAGAAAAATTGAAATGACATATATGGCTTTGTTAAATTTTGTATGATAGTATTGGTCTAGGACAAGCTTAAAATAACCCTACTTGTCCTATTCTTCCTGGTTTTTAGATTTGAGTTTCTTTTTATGAACAACTGGGAATATTTTAATGCTTCCTCAGTTCCTTGCACCACATTTTTAAGATTAGTTATATGTGTCCCCAGGACACTGTGAGATTAATGACTGCCTCACTGCAGCTATAGCCCTAGGGGCACCTAGAACAGAGCCTGGCAGGGAGTAGGTCTCAGTAAATACTTACCAAGGAAATTGCTCACAGGAGCCTACATCTCCTGATTTTTCTTCCTATTCCCTTCCCCTCACCTATCACGGAGAAGAACTTCAAACTAATTTTTTTCAAGTAAGCGATGAGACTCTTCTTTACTACAGTGGCTCCCAACCTCAAGTGCACTTAGGAAACACTTGGAAGGGCTTTAAAAATACTGATGCCCAGGTCTTGGCCCTAGAGATTTGGATTTAATTGGTCGGGAGTAGAGTCTTGACCAAGAGGAGATCAAAAAGATCCCCAGGCAACCCTGATGTTCAGGGAGCATCTATCAGACATGCAGGCCCTGCCGCACCACGTTTCCAGCCACAGTCTGTGGTGTTCACATCGAAGAAAGTGGAAGGGAGGCAACACCACAGCAAAATCTCTAAATCCACCTTGTAGAAGGAGCTAAAGAATCCTGATCTCTATCTCCTAAGAGCCCTCTCCTGTCACCTTCCAAGATCTCCACTGGGACATTGCTTTATTTCACAGATGCCATGGAGCAGCCATCAGCTGCTAATGATTTCTGGTCAGATGCAAACAATTAAGTTAGGGAGAAAAGAATCCACATTCCATTACCAGTCCCCTAAATGACTCACTCCCTGGCCTAATTGCCATCTGAGGTCCCCAGACATCTCTGGCTAATAAGTCCAGTGCCCCAAAGAGCCAAAACTCAAACCTAGAAGGAAAAGAGTTAGGAGAAGATTTAAAAGCTCAGCCTATCACAGGGTCACCCCGGAGCATTGCAAGCCCAAAGTCAAGGAATCGTTGCTTGTGTTGCCAAGTACCTTCCCTCCCCACCACCCCACCTCCTGCTTTCTTTCCTCTTTTCTAGTCTTTTTCCAAAAGTCTCAAGGCAACTGCAACCTGATATTTGATGGATTGGCTACTGTGTTTTATTCGACAATGTGTATCTCTCTGCCAATATGAATTTTCAAGATGGTAAGAATACAACCCCCTGAAAAGATAACATGAGAGAGGAAAAAAATCATTAGGAAATTAAGAATGGCAATAATTCACCCATATCTATGCTTTGGGAAAAAATATTGCCCCGGGGAATTAGCTCTGCTTATCACTTGTCATCTGTCTGGGGTAGGAGTGAGCGGAGAGGTTTTGCATGCATTGCTGATGATTTCCCTGCTGTATTTCTAAACGTGATCAAAACGAATGCCAAGCTTTTAATAGAACTCTGTTTCTCTTGGGGTTGCCATAATTTGTACATATGAAGCTAAGCTACTAAATTAACTAAACATATGCATTCCTTAAGCATCATCACATAAATTTCTTTCATAATTTCTAAATAATAGAATTTAGAGACTGAGAGAGACTTAAGAGGTCACTGGCCACCTTCATCATTTTACAGATATGAACATTTGAGGCCCAGAAAGGGAAAATAACTTTTTAAGGTTGTACAGCCTAAAGATCCAAAGACCTAACCAAAGGTCAGGCTTCCCAGCTCACAAGCTAGCAGGACTCTTTCTAGTTTTAGCATTCTACCTGCTCCCAGGCCAACACACCATCCATCACAAATGCTAGAAAAGTTCCCCATGGCACCAACTGAGAAGTCACTTTCCTGGGACACCTTCCTTGTCTCTCCAGCCCACCTCAGGCTGCAGTGAGTGATCTTCTGTTCTTCCACCTTCACCTTGAACCCATCTCACCTTTGTGCTTTTCTCATTATTACATCATAGCAAGAACCCACTTTCTGTTATATAATCCAGTAGACTGGGAAGTTCTCAAGATAAAGTCAGAAATAGTATGCACACAAAATTGATGGAGAAATAAGATACTTATGTGACAAAGAACACCTGAAAAAAATTCACAAATACAAAATCTTCACTTCAAAAAATTCTAATGAATATGTTGGGAAAACAAAAACAAACAAACAAACAAAAACAATGAAGGTCACAAACTCACAAGATCCAGCAGAGTGAATCCATTGGACAAGGCAAGAAACTGAATGGAAAAGGGCAAAAGCAGAGAATGAAACAGCCAAGAACATAAATGCATCCTGACAGCTCTCAGTCAGTCCACATCAGTCATAACCATTCATCTCAATGGCTTTAATGTGCAATTAAAAAACACAGAGTGGCAGAATGGATTAAAAAACAAGATCCTACAATATGCTGCATACAAGAAACACACCTAATGCAGAAAGAAAGCCATAGACTGAAAGTAAAAGGATGGAAAACAATTATCCACGCCACAGGAAACTGCACAGGAGTGGCTATCCTATTTTCAGACAAAATAGATTTCAAAACAAAATTGATTAAGAGAGACCAAGAAGGACACTATATCCTTGTCATAGAGAAAGAGGTGACTTTCATAAATATCTACACAGCACATTCCATTGCACCCAATTATATAAAACAAACATTTCAATGTTTTTTATATGTGAGATCCGAATAAATAAGATATCTCTGAAAAATTTTGTAGTGCTGCTTTGGTGGTCATAAATGTCTTAATGTATTCTTTGTCATGAAAATACCTTATTTCTCCATCAATTTTTAAAGATAATTATATAAGATATATTATTTTTCATTGGAAGTTGTTTTCTTTCAGGACTTGTAACACTTTACTTCAAGTTCTACTTGCCTGTAAAGTTTGTCAGAAGTCTGCTATAATTCTAAATAATTTTTTATAAGTGATTTGTTGTTTTTTTCTAACAGCTTTTAAGATTCTGTCTTTGTGCTGGACTTCTGGGATTTTGACTATGATGTGTTATGGAGAAGTCCTTTTCAGATTGTGACTATTTGGGTTTCTATATTACCTCACTTACCTGTCTGTTAAATTGTTACTCTACATGTGGGCAGTTTTCTGCTACTATTTCTACAAACAGGTTTTTTTTAGGCCGTTCACACTGTCTTCTGATGTCTCACTAATGCCAATTAACCTTAAATTTGTATTCTTTGGCTCTTCTAGCAGCTGTTAGATTCCTTTCTTATCTTCAGATATTGTTTTAAAGATATCCCTGAATATACTATCCCTTGCATGAGCCTTATCTTCCAGTTTTGACATTTGGTCCTCACATCTTCACGTCAGCTGCCCATATTTTCAAAGAACATTTATCATCTGGGTTTCTACTTGGTGGTTTCTCATGGCCTATAATTCTCTGCTAAACTGGTTGTGTTTTTTATTAGTTTGTTCAGGTTAGCTAACTTTTTATTAGCATCTTCTATAAGTGCACTGATCATTTTGTTTATGAGGTCCTTTATGTGTTCAATTTTTATCATCTTTGAGCTTGCTGAGCACCTTATACATCTCTTTTGTGTCCTCTTGTATTATTTGTATAATTTAGGTGTTTGGATTTGGGTTTCTTCCAAATCAATGCCCCATGGAGCAGCTTTAGGGGAGTTAAAAGATTTTTGGGGCCAGGTATTTAGCTCAGTGGTTCTGGCACCTGTCTTGCACATGCAAGGGCCCGGGGTTCAATCCCCGGTAACCACATACAATACTGGGCATGGAGACTCACGCCAAGCAGCAATCAGTACCACATACTACAGTGCCAGGTGTGGTGGCTCACACCTGTAATCCCAGCACTCGGGAGGCAGAGGCAGGAGGATTGCTGTGATGTAAGTTGGAGGCTGAGCTCAGGGGCAGCCTGAACTACAAAGCAAAACTCTGTCTCAAAAAACCTTAAAAAAAAAAAAAAAGATTTTTAAAGGTATTTTTGTTGCCTTACTTTCTTGTGTTTCTGTTGTTTTGTTTATTTTTGTGCTGATGGTTGTGGGTCAATTGTACTGGAAAACCTTGTTGCTAATATGGAGAAATCTTTAGTGTTTCCTTTCTAATCATGTGCTCTGGGCATGGCTAACTATAGGCTTTTTTCACTGTCCTAACACTTGACAATTTTGGTTACCTTTAGAGAGCAAGGGTGCTTTTCAAATGCCCCAGCACCTCATTCTCTGGAAATGAACCTGAATATTGTTAGTGACACAAAAACAATCAGGTATTGACATCCAATAAAAATAAATTAGCTCTGAAGAAAAGAAATATATAGGGTTCTTATCGCAGTCTGGTAAAAGCCATGATGGCAAGTATACTGACAGCATCATGCTAAATGCAGAAACACAGAGAGCTTTTCTTCTAAAACATAGAACATGACAAGGATTGCATGTCACCACTCCTGTTCAGTAGGGTATTCAAAACTCTCCCAGAACAATGAGGTAAGAGAAAGAAATAAAAGGGATACATACAAGAAAGGAAGAGGTCAAACTATTTTTATATGCAGATGAAATAATTCTCTATGTACAAAACCCAAAAAGTTCCACCAGAAGACCCCTAGAACTAATAAATTCTTCAAGAAAGAAATTAGGAAAACAATACCATTCACATAGCTTCAAGAAAAAAATTAACTTAAAGATGAGAATAACCTCTACAATTAAACTACAGTATTCTGAAAAAGAAGATCAAAGTGGACAATAGAAAATGGAAATATATCTCCTGGATAATCAGAATGAATTTTATCCAAATAACCATAGTTTCAAAGCTAATATATAGATTTAGTGCAATTCCAATTAAAATATGTACCAACATATTTCTTTACAGAACTAAAGGAAACAATCCTAAAATTCACCTGGAACTAGAAAAAACCAAACACAGTCCTGAGCAACAAAAGCAAAGCAGGAAGCACTACAATCCCAGATTTCAAGTTATACTACAAAGCTACAGTTTTGTTTTGTTTTTTTTTTAAGGATGGTACTGGCACAGAAACAGATGAGGATCAATGGAATTAGAATAGAGGATGCGGAAACATCCCCAAGCACATTCAGCGATCTGATATTTCCCTACACTGAATGTGATCATTATGTATATCCAAAATATACTGGCAGACTTCATTCATTTTAAAAACTAATGATGTTAATGCCTTGTATTGAAATACCTTCAAAATCAGTGATACAGATAAACATACTAAATAGGCAGGCATGCAAAGAAAGTTAATGTAGAACTTGTGGAAATACCAGTACTTATACAAAGGTTCAACTTCATTAGTTATTGAAGAGAGGCAAATTAAAATAGCAGATCACAAGTTTTGCTTGTCCAATTGGAGAAGATTTTTTAAAATGAATTTTGAAGATTTGGATGAAATAATTACTCATATACTACAATTGGGACTGTAGGTGAATATATCATTCCTCAAGATGAATTTGGAAATTTTTATTACATTTTTAAAAAGATCTACATACTTTTAAAATCTTAATTTTGCTTCTAGGCTTTTGTCTTAAGAGCGTACATAGAAGGGGAAAATGTTGAGATTGTAACAAAAAAGTAAGGAAACAAATTTTATGTATATGGGGGTGGTGGTAGGGTGGGTAGGGCTAGGGGAAAAAATGAGAATTAAGTTTTGTCTTATATTGGAACAAATCCCCATTATGGAGTGCAATCATGATGTGTATATTTAATGTACCAATAAAGATTTAAGAAAAAAAAAAGGAGCATACATAGAGCTAAAGACATAGTTTGTGTGTGAGGATACACATCCTAGTATGATGCAAATGGCCTGGCTGATTCTCACATATTCATTGTTTAGAAGGCAGCCCCAGAGAGAGAAAAGACAACCTACATAATGGGAAAAATAAATTCCAGCTACTCTTTAGACAGAAGACTAATATCTAGAATGTGACCTTGGTTCTTAACATTGTAAGGTGGCAGCTGTGCCTATGGCCATCAAGTTTCAAACCAAAGAGAGAGAGAGAGAGAGAAGGAACACAGCAAAAAGAAAAGTGAAAAGTCCTGTGCCAGCTGTGTCTGTTCTTTTTTATGAGATTTACTAAAAACCGTATCAGAAGCATCCTGTGTTATCTTCTAACTCTTTAGCTTGAATTGTGTTACATGTCTTCCCTGCACTGCAAGAGCCTGGGCACAATGAGTGTGTATGTGTGTGTGACACAGTCAATGTGCACATTTCTGGATATGCAGCTACCTTCCAGATGCTACCATAATTATGTGAGATACAGGTACAGTGCTCTGCACAAAATCAGTACTCAGTGGGTATTGGTAAATTTCATTATTTTTCTTTCCCATTGACTTAGTAACATTACTTTGTCTGGACTACCGCAAATGTTGGGCCTGGTACACTTCTGCTTCTAGGAGACTAAAATACCAGCAGTTCAGGTTAGTTTTTTAAAAGTATATTTTAATTGGTTATATATTATTATTTTAATTATTTAATAATTTTGAAATAAATTTTTAAAACAGAGCTCCTGTCGGCAGATACACTCTCTAATAGCTTCTTCCACATTTTGTTCTGTTGAGTATGAAATATCCCTGTGTGTGTTTTCTGTCACTGGACAACTAGACAGGTTACCAGGCTGAATACATTTAACTAGACAGGTGACCAGGAAGAACACAGTTAAATTTGTGTAGAAAATGGACATAGGTTAGGTTCTGCCCAGCAGGGTCTGCTCCAACTAGTGAGCTCAGTAGAAGGGCCTAGAAAGCCAAAATCCTTTTTTTGTTTATTTGGTTTTTTGGTTTGTTTGTTTTTTAAAATAGCCTCCAGTAGGAGACTGCATATAGCTTCAAGAGCCTTTGCTACCTCTCCAGGAAGGTACAATGTTTATATTCTGGGGTGAGCTTTCTTTGCTTGTTTTCTTTTCCAATGCTTTGTTTTAGTGACACTAACACTGATGGCAGAATAAAGTATACCCCTTGAGAAGGCTTGTGATACATGGAGATTCGACTACAATCATATTTCATCACATGACATCCTTCAGCAAGCTGCATTCCAGTTTTCCCTAGTAGACTGAGCTTTTCAAGGGAAGAGCTCTGTGTGGCCCATAAACACAGAGGCATTTAGTACATGCTTGCTGAGGGACTAAGTGACTGAGCGAACAAACCTTGTTTGAACAAACAAGAGTGCCACAATCTTACCTAGGCAAATGAGGGCCTCACTGACATCTGAGCCACCAAATGCCTGTGGCTATGACTTGCTAACCTAACCTGGTAAATAAGGAAATGAGTATGGAGTAGTTGTGCAAATTCAACACGCATTCGTTTTACTTCAAAGAATATTTCTTTGAGTGCCTTTTGAGTGCTAGGCTAAGACTGACAATGATGTTGTAAAAACATTCTTGCCCTGATCTTCCTCCTCAAGGAATTGCTAAAGGACCAAGGCAAAACTCAAGGTGCACTCAGCTTGCTGCTATCACATGGAGAGTGCCTGACCTTTCAGTTTGCCACCTCGCCCCTTCCACAGCCCAGAGTAGATCTCTGCTAGACCCTGATGAGAGAAATTACTGGTTTCTAATCACTGCACTCACATTCAAGGACTCACTGAGGTGACCATTCCAAGCTTAATGTGATCCATCAGCCTATAATTAGGTAAAGATATTCCAGAAGCCAAGACTGCTGGGCCTGACTTTCAGGAGGCTGATGGATGCTGTGCAACTCTGTTAACTTTCGCAGCAGCTGCTTCACTCCAATGTCAATCTGTCAACCCACAGCTATTTGCTAGGCTCTTCCCTGGGGTTATGACTCTGTGTTGACCACCATGATGAGGGGAAGAGACTGTGTTAACAGCCATGATCCCAGTGAGGCATTAGAATGCAAGTGGGAGCACAGAAACCTCTTCTTACAGATGTGCAGCTTTTCCCAATTTCTCCTGCCTCACTTGTAGAACAGCAAAACTGGGTTGATGCTAGGTCTCTACATAGAATCTTTTTCTATTTACTTTTTGCTATCAAAATCTTGGTCACTCTTCAAGGTCCAGTGCAAGTTTCCTCTGTTACAGGGCCTGTGCAACCCTGGCTGTCTTAATTTCTCATGTGTAGGTTATGACTTCTATGGCAGTGTTCTCAGAACAATGATCCTAAAAGGTGTTGTGAATGTTAATGGAAAAACAACCCAATCCTTGGTAAAAACCGGGCTTAGCACAGTTGAGTGGGTCACTTTACTGCAGGGTGCCTCAGGCTTTAATACACTCACATACTTGTAACCTGTGTGACCATATGACATAATCTGAGGACAGTTAGAGGGTGCAAATTGCCAAATGTCCTCATTCTAATATCCCCATGTGACAAGTGTGGTACAATTTTAGGGACTATATCTTATACTTAGATCAGAAATTTGATTTTTGAAGAGGTTTTCCCCAGAATGGGATAAATCTGTAACCTGAATTCCCCCAGCCTGTGCATAGAAAGGGAATGACGTTAATAACACTAGTTCAAATTGACTTGAATTCCTTTCACAGACTTAAGAAAGGCCTGAAACTTTCCCAAGATTTCTGCAGATCGTCATCCCTGAGCTCCATGCTTCTGAATTGGTTCTGTTCGGAAAATACTCTGCAGCCCTGAAGCTGTGGGGTCAGAATCTGCACAGAATTTACCAGACTCAAGGCTCAGATCAAAATTTCCATTAATCGCTGATCATATGCAGAAAGCATTTAGCTGTATAGTAGCTTTTACTGGGTATTTGGAGGGGTACAAGGATTTCTACCATAGCAAGTTGCTCAGAAATTAATGTCAGGCTTTCTTATAAGTTAAGAAAATAACAACTATAACAAGCTCTAGGCCATTTTGACAACCAAAGCTCCAGACTAGCCCTGAGCTACTCCTCTGCTTTCCCTTCCTTTCCCTCATTCTCCTCTTTCCAGACCAAAAAAAAAAAAAAAAAATTGATTTCTCCAATTTCCTCATGAAAGGCTGTTCTGATTTCTTTTCTTACCTCAATCTCTGAGCTAGCTCCCCTTTGCATAGCCAAGGCTTCCCCCAAAGCTAAGAGAAGATTATCTTCCAACTAAGGGTTAAGGTTTAGACCAAGGGCTTTCCCTTCTCTAGTCTTCAGGTTGAGAAGGACAAGCTAGTGCCATGTTTTTTCACAGCATTAAAATGAACCAGGGAGCTGATTTGGGCAACCCTCTCAATAACCTTTTATATATGAAGCTGACTCGGTCCTTGCCAGTGTTAGACTTCAGTCTCAGACCTGTCCAGTCCCTTGACTTCAACATTATACAATGCAAAAAGTTTATTTATTTATTTATTTTAATTTTTATTTGTTTATATTTTGAGACAAGGTCTTACCATGTAGTCCAGACTGGCCTCATACCAACTATGTAGATCAGTCTGGCCTTGAACTCACAGCAATCCTCCTGCCTCAGTCTCTTGAATGCTGAAATAACAGACAAATGCCAACATGTCCAGCACAAACTTATTTTCATATAGACAGTAACTTTGGTATTTTTTTCTATAATTCTTCCTCCTCACCTTAATACTTTAATCAGAAAGATGAAATCTTCCTTTTTTTTTCTTTTTAATTTTTATCTTTATTGGTACCTTAGAAAAGATCTTTGCAGAAGCAGAGCCTGAGACAAAGAGTTGGCCATAGTTTTCTTTAAAAGATGATCCCAGAAAGGCATCAAGGTTCAAAAAGGATGGGATGGGGAACATGAAAAGGCCCATGAAAAGCTCACTGTCAAGATGTGGCTGTGGCCAGGAGGCACCACAGTCTGCAGAACCTCTGAGAAGAGTAGAGAAGTGGCCTGAAGGATGACGGGCTGGGCTGGGTCTGCAGGTTCCCATCCCACACTAGCTGAGGGTCATCTCAGAGACAATAATAGCCCCACATTTCTGGGATACACTTGCTAACTGGTTGAGCAAGTTCCTGCGGGAGACTGCCCTAGGGTGGAAATCTGAACTAGGCCGGTGTGGATCAGAGCTTGTCTGGAACTGCTTCTTAAAGTTGCAGCTGAATTTCAGGTTAACCAACAGGATCTGATGTGCACTACCACAATTGCAGCAGCACATATGTGAGCTTCACTTGTTGGAAGCCACAGGAAAGATGCTTAATCATGGTTCACTCTTCTTCAGAGGCTTCAACACTCTGCACGACTTCAAACACTACAATGTTGGAAGCATGCTGTCAAGGGTAATATGATGGTCCTTGTGCTCTTGAGGCTGTCATTCAGCTCTTGGTGACATGGTAGAATAGCGATTGTTTTCTACTTATACTTAGGCACAATAATATGACCTTAGCTAATATAATCCAGAGAAAAGGACACTTTTGGACAATTGTTCTAAAAGCCAGTGTGTGACTCATGAACTCTGTCTTCACTCTCTGCAGTTCTGCAAGTACAGGCTAAAACACAGACTTCACAAATCAGGGAACTTACATACTATGAAGCACAGAGCCCCTTGCTAGCCCTTGGTAGGTATGTGAATGGGACTTTGTGGGGAGAGAATAAGATGAGAATGTGGAAACCCATTTCTTACTGTAGCATCACCAATCCGATCCTGACCAACATATCTCTGTCTGAAAACAATATATATGAGGTTTGCTTCTTGTATTATTAGGGATAAAATGTTGGTAGATAGAGTAGTAATGATTCAAGAAGAAAAAACATAGTTAGATAAGTCAATCTATAACTAAAACTAAAACACACCATACAGTTACAGTTGGCTGAATTATATTATTTATTCCCTTGAATCATCTGAACCATTTTCCTTTATTGACAAAAATATAATTAAAAATAGTAAGACTGAGTCATGCATACTCAAATGGATGTACCTTGAAGATACCCTCATAAGCGAAATAAACAGGTCATAGATACGTAAATATTGTATCTTTTCTCTGGTATGAAAAAATAAAGTTGTAAATGAGCTGTAGTATGTATAGTTGATATTGTGAAGTAGAAAATATTTAAAAGGAAAGAGAGTGTAAGGATAGATAACGAGGGGAAAATGAATGTGGTAAAAATAAAGAAAAAAGAAAACAAAGATTGTGTATATAGGGGGTAGAGGGGTTGCAGGGCTGGGGAAAGGGGAAAAATGAGAATCAAATGTCATATTTTGGTACAAACTCAATGTTAAATGTGATGATGATGTGTATTCATAATGTACCAATAAAGATAAAAATTTTATATATATATATTTTTTGTATATATATTTTACTCTTAGGGACATTCAATGAAAGGATGTCAAACATAAAAATCTGTATATCAACAAGCTAGGGATGTAGAAAAAAAGGAAGGAAAGACTTATGACTATAATGTGTAGTTTGATATACAGTATATCTCTATTTATTTATTTTATTAGTACATGTTTATAGTACATGATTCCATTTATAATGGAGAATTGATATGTGCACATAGCACATCTTCATTCTCTTTTTGACTTTACCTCTCCCATCCGGCCCTGCTCCTTCCTACTCTTGAACTCTTCTCATTTATAAAAGCTCTGTATTCACTTTTTTTAATAGTTTTTTCCCATCCTCCCCCTATTTCTTATTCTCCTTCCCATTTGAGAAAGATCTCTCTACTCCTATTATCTTATTTTGCTTTTCATTTATATTTGTGTTTCTCATATAAGAGAAAGCATGTGATATTTAAGAATGTGTATCTGATTTATTTCATTTAATATTATGGTCTCAAGATACATTATTTGCTATGAACATTGTAAGTTTATCCTTTATGCCAGAATAGTATTCCATTGTATATAAATACCACATTTTCTTTATCCATTTATCTGTTGATGGACACTTAGGTCATTTCCAAGAGTTAGCTATTATGAGCTATGCCGCTATAACCATGAATATACATATATTTCTATAATATGGTAACTTTATCTCATTTGAGAAGATACCTAGAGGGAGAATAGCTGAGCAAATGGGATTTCTAGTTTTAGGTTTGTTTGTTTGTTTGTTTGTTTGGAGACAGGGTCTCGCTTTGTAGTTCAGGCTGGCCCTGAGCTCAGCCTCAAACTCACATCACAGCAATCCTTCTGCCTCTGCCTCCTGAGTACTGGGATTATAGGCGTGAGCTACCACGCCCGGCACTGTGGTGTGCGGTACTGGTTGCTGCTGGGCGTGAGTCTCCACGCCCAGTATTGTATTTGGCTATTGGGGATTGAACCCGGGTCTTTGCCCTTGCAAGACAGGAGCTGGAACCACTGAGCTAAATCCCCAGCCCTAGTTTTAGTTTTTTAAGGAAGCTCCAACTGATTCCATGGTGGTTGTACTAGTTTACCTTTCCACCAACAATGCAGAAGCCACTGCCACCATCCCACAGCCCTGCCGCATCTTTACTTAATTCTTAATGATGGTCATTCATTCTAGAGTAAGACGCTGTTTCAGTATTGTTTCTCCTTTATTCCACACTACACATGCAGGAGCCCCTCTATAGGAAATGGAGGCCCATAAACGTGACTGACTTTGCCCCTAGTCACACAGCTAGTTACAGAAACTGAATACTTTTACAACTGTACCTTTAAACACCTGACTCAAAACTATTACTGGCCTAGGTTTTCTCCTTGAAACCTCACATAACAGTAAGTTTGGAGATATTTATGGGCCCTATTTCCTACCACATGAGAGCAAATCTCTTCTCTTGTTATTTGTGCATCTCTTCATTAGTTACTCTTTCAACTCAGGACCATCAGACAAAGTTCTGGAGTTGTTGGACCTGTGAACTCGTTCACATTTCTGGAAGGTCCCTCCCATCACTTCCACCTGAGACTCCTTAGAGCTTTCAAAATTTAGCTGATTTGGAACAGGAAGCTGACCAAGCAGTATTAAATAGCTAAATAAAGCAACAAGCCAAAAAAGAAAGAGTTAAGGATAGTGTAAGCAAGAGTGTGAACCTGGAGGAAATGTGTACTCTCCTAATCCCTTTTCCGGTGTAGATTGGTGGACAGGTTGGGGGCCAGATATAGATCAGCACAGACACGGGGAAATGTAAATGTTGAGGGAACACCCCAAAAAGGCTCTGACAGGTTTTCAGACTTTGGGGCTGGGGGTGAGGGAGCAAAGAAGAAAGGGATAGGAGTGGAAAACTCTTGGACACTGAGTCAGAGGTTGGGGGGAGTGTGTCTTCAGAGTCCACTTCCACCCACATCTCCCGTAAAAATCTTGCAGAAGCAACTGAAAAAGACCTCTCCTCAAGTCCTGGGATAAAAAGACCTGGGTAGAAATAGAAACATTCAAAGACTGTACTGGCCAGGAGCCTGAGATCTTACCTGTAGTGTCCTCCAAAGGCTGTAGTATATACGCTATGCACCAAATCTGGAATGTGGAAGGGTGCTTTCCACACAAGCCTTGTGAAGTAAAACTTATGTAATTACTGTTGCTCAGGCCCAAAACATCACAAATAGATTTTAACTAAGACTCGTGTAAAGCTCATTGCTGGTTTTGTTTGTTGGTTTTCTAATATGGGAGATTGAACTCAGAACCTTCTGGTTATGACACAGGTGTGATGTCATTGAGCTAAATTCCTGGTCCTAAGCTCATTGAAATACATTCCTTAAATGTTCAACTTCTATCTCTAGTCAGTAGCTCAAAGCAGGAAAATGTCTGGAACCAAAGATTTGGAACAGTTGGAGTGACCTCCTTTATACCCATAACCAGATACTGTATAGGACACAAGCTAGTCAGTCAGGGCATTAGTCTGCATAGGAAGCCAGGGCCAGGCAGGATGATCAATACACCATGGAGTCAATCAATGATCAGCATCTTACAAGCACAAAGTATTCAGAACCAAACCTGATCATGAGCTTAATCCTGACAGGAAAAATGCTTGAGTGAGGGGTTGAAGATTACAGGAGAGATGTTTGGGGCTACCAGAAGCTTTAGAGAATAGAACTGACTAATAAGAAGATTGACTGCTGGCATGTTCTTACTCAGGCTCAGAAGAGGGTGCCAGGGTAGTGGGCACAGATGCTGTAAAGAGCTTCTCTAGTAGTAGTAGTAAAGTCCGAGGGCAGCTGATCTCTACAGTGAACCCACTCCACACATTCATTATAGGCTAAGTGGTCAAATAAAGAATGTACCTGTATGAGTAAGTTCTTATCGAGAAACAGATTTAATGCAAGACATACAAGTATACAAGAATTTACAAGGTTGGCTTACATTGTTCTGCCCCGCTGTAGTGAGGTGTCAAAGAATATAAAATGTTTGTCTGTGAACTGAAGATCTAGAGGATCCCAAAGCTCAATGTAGGGTCCCAAGTTAGTCCCTGTCAGGAGGCAGAAGGATCTTCAAGGAAGTCTGAAAAGTCTGCACTGGAAGCCAGGAGATGCCCAAGGCAAAGACTGGAGAAACACAAACAAGACCTCCTTCTTCATCTCCCTTTTATACCATTGTTACAACAGTGTTTCCTAAGGTGGATCTTCCAAACCCTTCTCTATCCTGAGCTGATTTAGTTGGGTATTTCTTACACAAGCTAACACAGTCCTTTAATTATCACAACTTAAACCATCCAGGGGACACATCCATTGCACTTTCCCCTCTTAGTGACTATCCTACCCTCAAAGGTAGGCGAGTGGACATCATATACTTCATCAGGTGCCATTTACCCATTTGTATGCCCGGTTCCCACATTTTCCCCCAATATGGAGCTCCATCCATCAACTTTGGATGGTGCTTGGCTAGAAAGTGAGCGCCCCATTAGAAGTAGGCAAGCTAATTGTGTGCTGTGGGAATCCCATAGTCTCTTGGGCTATGAGTCCCAGAGCCAAAAGAATCCACACTGCCCCTCTTTTGCTACCTCACCCTCCCACCATCTCTCCATTCCCCCAAAAGAGGGGAAAATCAATTTCAATCAGCGTGGAATGTAATATTATCAAATGTCAGCTGCTGAGGTCATGTGCTTTGAAATTATCTTTGACAGCTTTTGGTCGACTTAATTAAGTGCTCCCCAAAATGAGGGGAGGGAGGCAAAAATACTCAGATTGCTAGCTCCTCTGCTTTTGTGCTTTAAAGCTTCTATTGACAACCCTGAGCAAGATTGCCTTGGGGGTTTTATTGATAGATTCTCGCCTGATATTGGAATGATTCTTGCACAGATAAATCACATTTAGATTTGTTGGTAATTGAGGAGAATTGATTGGAGCAGGAGGGAAACCCCCAAGGGGTGGTCTCCTTGTCCTCATCGTGAGAAGCTCTGGGGAAAGTGGGGAGGGGTGTCGTCAAAGAGCTGGGAGCTTGCACAAGACACGAGGTCTCATTGTTTACCTGTCAATTCTGTCTTCCTCAGAACCTTCCTCTACCTCTTCCCCTCCCAAAACTGATGCAGAAAGAAGGGGAATTGGGAAAAGGTCTGTTCCATTTGCATTTTGGAGGTGCTGTTTCAGGAATGCCCTGTGTCATGTAACCACTATTTTCTCTGTCTTACCTCAAATTCTGATGTGCCTCCTTGCTTAAAACCCTTCACAGGCTCCCTGTGCAGGGCAGAGTTCAAAGTGCTCACTCTGTGTGGGCTGCTTGCATCTTTAACCTTACTCTTCCATGCCTATAAGCTTCCTTCTCACCTTCATTGGGGGCCAGAGAGTTGGGACTATCTCAAAAGCCAGGGGCTCATAATGGCTGGAGCCAAAGAAGCACCTACAGAGTAGAGGTCAAAATCTATCTGAACAGAACCTTTGCCCAAATAAATCTACTGTGTCACCCCAAGGCATAAATGGAGAAAAGTAGGGATACTCTGGTTAAAAAGATATGGGGGATCATTGCCTCTGCATCTTTCTTCTCCATTCCACCTGTAGTGGTCCCCTGAGAACTGTCAATGAACAATTTGAAAACCACTCACTCAATGTTACTGTGATTTTGTAGACACAGAAAGTTCAGAGATGGAAAGAGACTTGTCCAGAACTTCAGAGCCAATGGTAAGTCTGGAGTTAGAGCTAGTACACAGGACTCTTGACCCCAGACTGGTCCAGTAGAGTGACAGCTTTTACCTCTCCCTTGGAAGTGTGAGTAGTTGGACTAGATCTTAGTACCAATATGAAAGAGGCCAAGTTGGCCTTTAATTGCCTCCACCTGTGCTTTTCTCTTTCTAAAATCTATGCAACATGACTCCTAAGAGTGGCTGGGATAGGGATATTCTAGAACAGCTAGTGGTCTACAGTAAATTTTCAATTACAAAATAGTGGCCCATATTATTGTGGCTTTGTGGTAATTTATGTCACTGATCATAAACACTTGATGTTCCTCCTGATGAAAGGGTTATAAGTGCCCATTCTTAACTCATGTACAGCCTTGGGGCTTGTGCCAGCTGAGTAAAATAAAAGTAGAAATTATCAGTGTCACCTCTAGGCTGGTTCTTCTTGAACTAAGTTGTGGTTTTTCCTGTTATCCGTCCCTTGCATAGGACAATATGTGTGCCCAGATGGAGCATCTGTCATCCTGAGTCTCTGAGTGGCTCAGATGGATAGAATCTTTTATATGAAAAATACATAAATTCTGTTATTTAAGAACATTTGTTATAGCAGCGTAACACAGCCTGGCCAGGTTATCAACTGGTGGGTCCTCCCCCCACCCCCCACCTTTTTTTTCCCCTTTCTTTGGTTACACTGAAGATTTAACTCAGGGCCTCATACATGCTAGACAAGCATTCTGTGACTAAACCATTTTTTAAATTTTATTTTGAGATAAGATCTCTCTAATTTCCTCAGAGTGGCCTTGAAAACAATACTTTTGGGGCCGGGGATTTAGCTCAGTGATTCCAGCACCTGTCTTGCAAGCTCAAGGATCCAGGTTCGATCCTTGGTAACCACATACCATACTGGGCATGGAGACTCACGCCCAGCAGCAGCTAGTACCACATCCCACAGTGCCGGGCGTGGTGGCTCATGCCTATAATCCCAGCACTCGGGAGGCAGAGGCAGGAGGATTGCTGTGATGTGAGTTTGAGGCTGAGCTCAGGGCCAGCCTGAACTACAAAGCAAGACCCTGTCTCAAAAAAAAAAAAAAAAAGAAAGAAAAGAAAACAATACTTTTGTTTAACCTTCTGAGGATGACTGTTCTTTCTGGGGATAGAAGGCATGACTATACCACTAGGTTCCTAAGGCACTGACTTTGGAAATACTGTACCACAGAGACTCCAGGTGCCTGAAAATAGCTATTATAAATGGATAGAGCAGGTCTAGGATAAGGGTATGTGCAAGCTGGGTCAGTGAGAGGGCACAGCTTCCCCCAACAGGCTGGACTGAGCCAGTTATTCATACATGGACTACAGGCCTATTGTCCCTCTACTACATATCTTAATTTTCCGAGAAGGCACAGAAACCTGTAATGCTCTTATACTAAGTCACCTCTTCTGAGATGTGGCTCAGAGTTTTCTTTAAGGTGCTATGCAAACCAGAAAAACCATATCTGTGGGCTGTCTCCAGACAATAAGACAATGATGGACAATAACTGTTTTCTGGTCTTTCAATTAACAAGTGCCACCTGATGTAGTCAGGCTAACCAACAACAGAGCACCTGAAGGAATAACAATATACAACCTGTTATGTGTACACAGTTGGCTGTCTGTATGTGTGGGCTCCATAGCCATGGATTTGGCCAACCCAGGATTTAGAATACTCAAAAAGACAAAATCTTTTTCATCATCATCATTGTCAAAACAGTAAATTGTAATGATTGTTTACATAGCATATAGACATTAGGAATTATAACTGAGATAGAGATGATTTTAAATATACAAGTGAATGGGTGGAAGTTGTATTTGTATCTCAGAATCTGTATATTTCCCCATGGCTGTCAAGGGACAGGTATATAGGGGTATTGCCTACAAATGCCAAAGAAACAGCTGTTTTAATAAAGAGCATGTCAGTGTCCTGTATTTTCTCTCATTGAGCCATTTTACAGTTTGGGGCAGGGTCGCTCTTCCACCGAATGATAGTGACCCAGCCCTAGAAGGTGGGTGGCTGGCCAGCCAATCATCATCAGCCCAAGCTTATCTCGAGACTCATAGCTGATTCGGCCTCCTCACACCTCTGAGCCTCAAGAGAATTACCTACTGTTAGCACCAGGAACCAGAATGACTACACAGGAAAAAAAACTCTGCCATACATTTTTGTATGAGATATAATGACACAGGTGACTAAAGCTGTCCTCAAGACCCTGAATCTTCATAGTGACCAGGTAGAAACGGCAAATGTCCCAGGAATACAGCCAGGAGTGAACCAAATGATGGTTGGAGGCCAGTCCCAAAGGACCCAAGCTGAGAGACAGAACCCACAGGCCTCCCTCAATCTCCCCTCCTCCCTACCCCATCCTCTGCTCTGCAGTAACCCTATCTATTCAAGGTCCTTTTCTATTGGCAAGGTTGGAGCTTCTGAAGAAACGAAGTCAGAAGTACCTCAGCTGGCCCTGGAAAGGACTGTGTTTTCAGCTTCCTTGTCCTTCCTTCAAGTGTTTGCAGGGCAATGGCCTGGGGTACCTAACACCTGGCACCTAGTTGAAGGAAGTCTAGTGGAAACTGAAATTAGGCCATATCCTGATCCTCTGACCCAACTGAGCCTGCTGACCACTAGCTATGCCAGCTGAGGGCAAGTAGGCTCAGGTGAGGACTGAAAGGGTGCTGTTACCACAAAAATTCCTGCAAGCTATCCTTGGTCCTGTTTGGACATGGATAAAGATATCCCCCTTTATCACCTGTGGAAAAGAGCCCTCCTGTAGAAGGCATCCCTGTCCCCCGGACACCTCCTTCTGCCTACTTGCCACCCCTCCACCTAGGCACAGGTTCTTCCTTTCTGCCACTCTGCTCTTGCGTGGCTCCCTGAGCTAGACAGTTGGTAAAAATGCACATGTGAAGATGTCTTAATATTAAATATAATTAGATATTATACCACATGCAGGGCTGTATGATTAGTGAAATATATGATCATTAGTTATTAGATTAATGTGTCTACTTGTGTAACTGAAAGCCATTTGCAAGCTGAAATGAAATAGCTCAATTTGCTGTAATTGACTGATCTCCCAGAGAGAGAGTCGTGCATTTGCTTATGTACAAGGCGATTTCTTCAGATGTCGTCCCAGATGTAAGACAAAGAGGGGGCTTTCTCTGCACTCCAACCCGCAGGAGTAGCTCTGCCCTTAACTAGCAGTCAGCAGTAGCCAGTTACCTGCAGGTACCTTTGGGAGTTTCCCACTGAATAGAAGTGCCCAGGTAGAGCTCTAGGTTTTTCTTTTGTTGAAGGCTTACTTTTGTCTAACTTCTCCAACTGCCCTCAAGGGAGCATTGGCATCCTGCTGGTCAAAGACAAATGAAGCTGCCTGGTAGACACTTTAGCCTGGCCCTTGCCCCATTTTTCTTCCTGTTTCAGTATATATTGGTTTCTAGGACTACTGAGCTACAACTAATAAAAACAACTGCAAAACACTGCAGATAGCAGATACAATCAGAGGACTTCTTATTGTGGTTATAGTCTAATAATGACCAGATGCTAACAAGGGTGGTGTGAGATTAAATTAAAAACAGGCAAGCTGTTAGGCAGGAAGAGTTAGTTCTCAGGGAGTATGCTGTCCTCCCACTTCGCTTTCCTGATGGCTGGGGCTCCCTGGCCACACAGGTAAGAGAGGAGTCAGAGAGACTTTAGGGACTGTGTCCTGTTGAGGAGAAGCCCTCTGCCTCTGCAGGCAAAATGGGGGTGAAAAATGGTCACATAAGTGATTACACTAGACTGAAGTTCACTTTTTAAAAATTCCTTCAGGTCTCCTTTGATCCCTATAACATCTTTTGGAATAAGTGATTTAGGTGGTAATTTGGCCCACTTTCCAGATAAGAAACTTGAATCAATGAAAAGCCTTTCTGTTGGCTTATACAAATTGTCTTCTTTGCATCTCATTTTTTTCAGGGAGAATATAGTGTGTTCACACTTCTGATTTTTATTATTAGAACAAATTACTAGTACCCTAATTTTGCTTCTAAAGATGTTTTCCCCTTTGTAGAGTGTTTAGTAATCAGAACCTTGAAAAAAACTCCTTAAGAGACTTTAACTGGAGGTTTCACTTGCAATTTTATTTATGAACTACAATCAATCAAATTAACAAGTATTTATTGAGTATCTAACAGGAGCTGAGCAGGATATTGTAAGAGCAGGAAAAAGAAATGTAGGATGTGGCCCCTGTCCACAGGGAGCTTCTAACAGGGTTGGGGGAGACTCCGCCATGAACCAGAAGAAGCTTGACAGAAGTGGGAGCCAGCTGCCCCGTGGAAAGGGCCCTGTGGCCTATGGTTTCTTCAAAGGAGGGTGTCTTAGATACTTTTCTCATTACTGACAAAATACCTGGCGTCCAAAGTGTAAGGAGGAAAGGCTCATGTCATCTCATTACTGGTAGAGGTTTCAGCCCATAGAAATTTCAAGGATAGGATGATCCATGCTGAGGATACTATCACAGGCAAAGGACCTCATGACTTGAATCCCCCTGGTTCCAAGGCAAGGCAACACATCAAAGGGGAACCACAGAGGAGAAGCAGTTCATGGCAGAGCAAGCAGGAGGCAGCCCAGAAGCAGCTCCCTTTACCCTTTTATCCCATTTGGGCTATAAGCATTTTGAGTGGCGCCCCCCATGCCCAGGGCTGGGCTCCCATTACCCACACCCAGAGCAAAGATAATCCAACAAGCAGGCTAATACAGTACCACATAATCCCAGTGTCACATCCTTAGTTCACATTCACACACCCCAGATCAGATGCCTCTTCAGAAAAGCTCCAGCAGTGAGCACATGAGGCTTTGGGGTAACATCTAGATACAAGCCCTAACATTCCATCTATGCCCTAAAAAAAACTCATGCACATTCCTTTATGTAAAAGATAGTTAGTCCATCTCTAAGAGTTGCCAAAGTCCTAAGAGTTTGAGCACTGCTGAAAAGTCTAAGACCAAAGTCTCCTGAGACTTAAGACAAACTCTTAGTTATAAGCTGCTGTACAAATGAAAAGAAAGATAAGCAATTCTAAAATAAAATGGCACAGAATAAACATTCTCATTCTAAGATACAAATGGGAGGACAGATGAGCATGAGATGCAAGGTAGTTCAAACTCCAGTAGGGCAAACTTAAACTTTCTGTCCAGCCTCTAAGGCAACCTGTGACAAGACATACACTCCAAAGGACTTGGGTGGCTCTGCCTCTTTGGCACTATTGGTAGTTGTAGTTCTCATGGCTTCTCTCTTGGGTTGGCTTATCTTTCTTTGAAGCTTTTATTAGACCATCCACATTCCGGGTTCCTTTGAGATCACTTCTGTATCTTTATCTCTACACTCACAGTTTTACATACTGCCCTTTAAAGGGGTACACTGCCTGGCCTCCTAGGCCTTCTTCTGAAATTTAGGTGGAACCCTTCATGACCCCACAACTCTTGCATGCACCTAAAACCAACACCACGTGGATGAGGTCAAAGCCTGCTGCCAACTGGAGCGGTAGCCAGACTTCCTTCTTTCTTGGCTATAGTGGTTAAGTACATGGACTGCTGGCCCCATGCATCTAGTTCTGAGGAACAAATTCCCTAGGTCGTGGCCCTTCCAGAACATGATGCTCTGTGGCTCTCTTCTCAAGGCAAGTTTTCCACCTTTGCAATTTTGAGGCTTCAAAGTGTGAAGTTCTGCTAACTCTTATGATGCCCTCAGGACATCTTTTCTGTTCCCCTCTTCAGAAATACCTGGTTTTTCACTCCTAACCTTTTAAGCAACCAAGTTCTCTGTTCCATCTTTATGTCCCAATTTTATTGAAGTTTTCTTTGTAATCAGACTCAAACTTTTAAAATCAATCTTCTGGACTATTTGCTCTTGCTTTTCAAGGTGCAACTGAGTGAAAGTTCCCAACAGAAGCTATCCCAGCATCTCAATATTAAACTGCTTTGAAATTTCTTCCACAAGATTAATTAGTCCACCACTGTTATCTTCAGCCTTGGGCAAAACCTCTGGATACAAGCAAAATGCAGAAAAATGTACACAATCTAATATTCAACTGTTAAGGGATTCCTTCTTCCCATTGATACCTCTTGAGTCTGGTGTTTTCTAGCTGCACTGCCATCAACATTTGGGTCTTCTGAGTTCTGACAAGAATCTTCCCTCAAGTTTGGCTCACAGGATTACCAGGCTGCTTCTCCATCTGGCATCGCCAAATCTTTCCAATTTCTTCTCATGGGCCAGTTCGAAGGGCTCCTAGGCCACAAGGTGAGGCTGGGTCATAGCAACTCCACTTGTCTGGCACCAAAGTCTATCTAAGTTATTTTTCTCATTACTGAGACAACACTCAAAGTTAAAAGGATAAATTTCAAGAAGAAAATATTTATGTCAGGTCACTATTTGTAGAAGTTTCGATTGATTGAATAATCAATTGGTTGTAAGACAAGGTAGCCTGACAGAGGAAAGTCACAGGGGAGAAACAGTTCATGACAGAGCAGGCAGGAGGCAACACAGAAGTGCCCCTTTTTCCTTTTTGTCCCATTTGGACCTACAAGGCTTTTGGGCAGCGCCCCCTTGCCCAGGGTAGAGTTTCCCAATACCCACACCCAGAACAAAGATAATACAGTAAGCAGACTAATGTAGTACCACATACCCACAATCCCAGTGTCACACCCTAAATTCACATTCACACAGCCCAGATCCAGCCACATCCGAAAGCCCCACCTATGAGCATTCTAGGCTTTGAGTGACATCTAAATCAAGCCACAACTTAAGGAGAATCATATAAGAAACATGGCAGAAAGGGCTCCTGGGAATCCTGGACAGGTCGAACATGAAGGATTTGTGTAAGAGTTTACAGAGAAGTGCGCTTAGGATTTGTGCTGTGTGCTCCGTCTACCCTGCCTCATCTTCTCCAAGCCTTAGAATCCCCTGACATACTAGACATTTATCCACTCATCTTTTTCTCAATTAGAATTGTGTGTCTACTATGGATAGGAACAGATTTGGGCATGGTGCACAGTGGGTACTCAAAATGTGGCCATTAAATGATTGAGTAGAATTCTTCCAAAGCCTTTCTCTTCATTTCTACTATCTAGCCATTGCTATGGCTTGTAACTAAATGCCCACCACAAGCCTCATGCAGTCATAGGTGGGACTTTTTCAAAGGGGGACAAATCTAGAGTATGTGATACTGAGATGAAGGGTGTGTGGTTGTTAGACCAATCCACTGATTGGTTTGGCACCACCTCAATCCTGGTGCCCTAGAGAGAGTGTAAAAGGGGGAGAAAAAGACTTCTAAGGCCTCTTATTGCTACTGCTGCCTTTTTCATGTCATAAACTGTTTCTTCTCTATGATACCCCTCTGCCATGGCATGCTGCCTTAGAATCAGCCTTCTAGGGACTGAAACCTCTATAAACTACAAGCTAAATAAAACTTCCCTCTATTAACTTTGAGTGTCAGGTATTTTAGAGTAAAGTAACTCCCACAGCCATCATCATCCCTTTCTGGATAACCGCAGAATTCTCCAAACAGGGACCTGTTTCTGGAAATCCTGAACCTGTTGACCTTTCATGGCTTACATTCATCTCTTTTTCCTTTTTCGGTTTCTGGGTATTTTTCATGTCCTGTGTCTCAAGTTTCTTCTAAGAAAGAAGAGGAAAGATTTTGTCTTCATATTCAGATAATATTTACTATGTACTGAATAGATGTCAGTCTAGCGACCCAAATTATTGTAAGAGTAGCAACTGTACTCCAATAAGTCAAGTTCAACAGAGAAGAGAAGAGACAGACAGACAGACAGACAGACAGAGAGGGACAGAGACAGAGATTGAGATTAGGGACATTCCTAGTTAGGAACTTCAGAATAGGATGATCCATGCTGAGGATGCCATCACAGGCAAAGGCATCATGAGTTGATGCCAGCAGTCAACTCCAGGGTGACCTGAAAGGTTGGAGCCCAGAGGCCAAGAAAGCAGCACACTAAGGTGAAGTTGGCTCTGCAAGGACAGGCAGGTATAACAGGTCAGGTCAGGCTGTGCCCAGGAGGGCAGAGGAAGAAGGAATTTTGGTTGTGCAGAGAAGAGCAATCAAGTGAAAGATGGAGGAAGATACTTGTAGGGTCAAGGGAGACTTTTCATACCTTCTTGTTTTGGTAGGAAAGGCTTAAAGGGAAAAATGAAAAATTCCCCACTTAGCACAGTGCCTGACAGTAGTGCAGCAGCTCCTGTCTCCACTATCCAATCTAACTAAACCTGACTCTGGAGAGAAATGAGTGAGCTCTAGCCCAGTATTCACCTCACAGTAGAGCCTTTGGCCCATCTGACTAAATGTGTGTGTGTGTCTAGCTAAGGAAAAAATATATTCAAGTCTATCACTACTCAACCAAACTTTAGTTTCAGGAATTTAGAGTAATCAGAGATAAAAACCAAAACAACCTATTTGACAGGTTATGTTGGAGACCAAATCTGTCAGTAAAGATATTTAGGGCAAGAGAGTACTCAGTTACTTGTTTTTCAAACAGCAAAACTTTCCCCAGAAGTAACCCATCAGACCCCTCCTTTTACCAGCCTGGGTCATATGGCCATCCCTAGCATAGAGGAGGCTGGGGATGAAGAAAGGTCTGCTATCACTGCTATAGACCACCTGGAATTCACTAGCTTGCTCTCTGGATAGAACTGAGGTTTTGATTTGCCAGAAAGTAGTAAATGGGGGTTAGATGAGCAATTCAGAGTCTCCCCTGCCCAATCGTATGTGTGTGTTTGTATGTGTGTGCTAATTGATATATAAATATATTTGAGTTAATCAGCAAGACTGTGGAGGGTGGCCTTTGTGAGCTATCTTGCATGTTTGGGAATGTCAGCATTGGACAAGAGATAACAGCAGTGGTAGCTCACTGCTGTCCAGCTGGTACCAGAGCTGAACACCAGGTCCCTGTTGTTGGCTGTCCTGCTGGCAGGGGGTACGCCTAGAGCCAGTTGGCTCACCTCTTTGTACCTCAATTTCCTCACCTGAATGCAGGGAGGACAATCACATCTTTCTCAAATGGTTGCTCTGAGAATTAAATAAGTTCAGTTGTGCAATCCATTTTGAACACAACGTGTGGCAGTGGTGTGCTAGATGATAGGCATTTACTACCGATATGAGCCCCAAAATAAACCAGGCACTTTAAATCCATTGTGTATATTCTTAAAGCAGTCATGCAAGTTATGTCTATTTTACAAATGAGAAGACTGAGGTTCAGAAAGGTTGAGTGAGTTATCAAAAGTCACAAAGCCAGAGAGTAGCAGAGGGATGAACCTGTTTGAATCCAAAGCTCCTATTCAGAAGCTGTGTTCTCTCTTGTCTCTCTAAGAGGCTATGTTGTTTTGTCACAAAAGAGTGACAAATTAAACCACAGGCTTCAGCTCTCTAGAATTTCCCTCTGATCTTCTTCAGTTCACAGCCTCAGATGAGGGCAGGTGGCCCTCCTAAAGGCAATAATTGCCTCAAATGGACCAGGGAAGCCTGGCATTTGCAGAATGTATGACTTGTCACCAACCTCCCCACAGGAGACCCGGGCATTCTCTCTTGCCCAATTTTTGTCCCATTGCCTGGCCTGGGTTCCAGCCCTCTGCTGTGCTCATCCCCCTTATGTATAAGGCAGCAGCACTAGCTGCACCTGCCAATATCCTTTTGTGAAAAAGTCTCTGTGAAGACAGATTGTGGGTCACAATGACCTCCTGGATCTCAGAATCTGAATTAATTTCAGACTACATGTGTTCAGATGCATGTGTGTGTGTGTGTGTGTGTGTGTGTGTGTGTGTTCATGTACATGCACACACATGTGAGCCATGCCTAGACCCAAAGAAAGTTCAGCTTTGTGCTTACAGATTCCTATGTATCCTCAGCATCCATAGCCCCTCACAGTATATGCCCATTGTTGATCTCTCCACCTACCCAAATTCTAAACTACCCACTGATGTTTATCCACAGCCACACTTCTTCCTTCAAATGGACTTGGACCACTGCAGGCCAGTCCCACTGCCTGTGTCACTCTGTCCCCACACATGGGCAGAAATGGCCCTTGCTTCTTTATCTCAGGTGGGCAAGGACTGGCCTCCTCCAAGGCTTCTCTTCAAAATGCTGTTGGTTTCTCAATTCTCCATTTCTCACATTTCACTCAGGCATTCTCTAGATCTATAGTTATCCTAGGGAGGTGAGATGTCAAAAACAAAAGATAACCTTTAATGTCATGGCCACAAAGAGCCTGGGTCCAATGCCTGGCTGTTACAGGGGACAGAATTAACCATCTCTTTGTTGTGATGGTGGCTCATGTCCTCATGGAAATCACACACCTCCCGCATGGAGGATTAGTATAACTCCCTGGGGTCAGGGCAAGTATTGTCCTCTCAGCTTTACTAATGGAGAGGTCACAGCCAGGAAGCTAAGTCACAAATGCTGCAAATGCATGATAGTAACTAATACATGGTGACCTAGCTCCACGTGCACACTGACAAGCACTTCATTCCCCTTGCTTAAAACACAAATGGTATTATCTGAACTTCATAGGTGGAGAAAGTGGGGAAACAAGCACTGACTGCTTAAGTAACTAGCTTCGGGTCAACAGCTAGATGTCAAATCCAGATAATTTGACTCCTGACACACTCAGCAGGGATGATAACAGGGCCCTTTTAACCAGGATTTCCAGGGCCCCGGTAACATCCTTCACATGCCCTGTTCTGCTACCACACACATTTCAGTGGTCATGAAAACATAAATCTGGCCTTCTTTTCTTCTTATAGACCTGGGTGTCACCAAATCACCTATGTGATATCACTCATACCTCGCTCTCTCCCTCCTTTTATGTGCAACCTCCCACCACATGGCAGCCTGTTAACATTGTGCATTCCAGGCTCATTCTGCCCACAAACTCTCCTTGACATCACCAGAAACAGACTCAGCATACCCAATCAGCACCTGCAGTGCACAGCCCTTGCCTACAAAGTGGCCCAAATGCACTGCAAACAACCATGTGGGCAATTTGGAGCTGAACCCAAGCTGGTCCTTGCAGTTCAGTCTGCTGTAAGCCTTGAAGCCTCCACTCTCAGGACAGTATCTGGTGTTGTTCCACTTTTTAAGAGAAAGAGACATCCAAAAGAACACATTCATCCGTCCATATATATACATGTTAGCCACGGCAACTAAGACAGCCATTCAAATCAGGGCACCGAAATGAACAGAGCTAAACAATAAGCTAAAACACGCCTAGAGCAAGTTGAGCAATAAACAGGTTTTTAATTTTTTCCCCTTCCATCTCTAGAGTGTCTGTCTCTGATGGATGATGTGACAGAGGAAGGCAGTTCCATAAATTCTGAATTCTGAATACTAAATCAGTGAGTGGCAGCGGGGTGCTAAGACCCAGTCCCCACTCTTCCTGGAGAGGCTGTTTCAGGGGAAGTCTGTGACCCAGATTTGCCCCTCCTGAGGTCCAGCCCATGCCAGGACTCTGGGACAGGCCATGGTGCCAAAAACCAGCCATCACCTGAGCCCAGGTGGACAGCATTTGAATCCCTAGCTCTGGGGAAGTGGGGTTGAGAAAAATGAGGTCACACTGAGGCAGAGGAGTTTGTGTGCCAACGTGGATCTCTAGGTTTCAGCCTTAGCCCAGAAGTTGAGACTATTTCTCTACTTTGGAGTTGGAGGAACTGAGCTGTGGGGCAGTTAAGTAGCTTGCATAAGGTCACACAGCTAGCACGTGACAGAAATGGGACTTGAGCACTGGTTTGTACCCAGAATTCACATTCTCTGCAGCAGAACAGCGCTTCCAAAACATTTTTACACTGTAGCACATAAACAAAATGATAATGTCTGTGCTGAATATTGGAATAAACTGGAAGGGACTTGGGAGTCTTTCTGTGGGGTTTGATGGAAATTTTTTATTACTTTTTCTTTATATTATATAATTACAATAAGAAAAATAAGTATTGGAGAAGATATTAAATATTGAGTGTGCCTAAGATTTTCAAATAATATGTTTTCAAATTTGTAATGAGAAACCTCAACTTTCTTCCATGAGCATAATGTTTTTTATATTGTTTATGTTTATAATGACTACACACCAATTCTTGATCAATACTGTTTAATGATGGTCTCCTGAAATTCTCAATAACCACTACTGAGAAGAAACTTTGTTCACACAAGGAGGTAATAAAAATCTTAAATCATTTTTATAGACAGTTAAAAATGTGTAACAGTTGAAGTCATATTTTAAGAATCTAACAGCTTTTCCTTTTCTTTCATTATCAGTTGTGCTGTTGAAATTTCTTGTGATATTGCAGTGGGATCTCTAATTGAACTGAAATTGATCATATCAAGTATTTCAACACCAGGGTGAAACCTGACTTGAGGGACGTGCATACAATATTCAAGCACCACCCACCCAGCATTTAGCTTAGACCTCCCTAAAATGACTTTGTTGTAAATAGAAAACATTTCCAACACATAGAAAACAGAGATAAAGGGCTGCACCAGTTTCTATGCCCTCCTGAACCCCTGCCCATCCCCCCCCCCACACGCACCTTGTCCTATGTGCTAAACTCCTGGATGACTGAATAATCCTCCAGCACATGCATGGCCCTTGCACACACTAGGGGATAGAGTGCAGAAAAGACAGAGAGCAGAGCATGAGCCAGGCAGGACCTGGTGCATATCACAGATGGAGACCACAGATGCAACCTTTCCTTGCCATGATGCTTGTGGCTAATGCTGATGCTGAGAAATTCCCAGGCTCTGGGTATTCAGGAACCTCCAGGCGGAGAGCATCACTGTCACGTGCCTACTCAGGAGACCACATGGTGGTGCCACTGGGAATCTTTGTTCCAGATTATGCTTCAAAACTTGATTATTGGTCACAGGAACCATAATTTGAAGTAGCAGGTGAAGTGTCTTCTCTTCTTGCTTTTCTCACATTTAGTTCTTTGCCACTGAGGCAGCTTTGCAGGGAAGAGTGGGTAGAGCCAGGCACGTGGCACACTGCCCAGCTTAGCACTCCAGAGCACAGATCTGGGAGTCCTTAGCAGAACTGTGACACATTATATATATAAAAAGAGTCAGAGGAGAAGAATTTGGATATACTCATCAAAAAGAAGTGATAATAGTTTCAAGGCATAGATATATTATTTACCCACTTGATCAACACCTACTGTACACATGAATCCAAACATCATGTTGTGCCTCATAAATATGTACAATATTATGTATCAATCAAAAAATTAAAAGTTAAGAGTAAAAAGGGCTTTAGCAGAAATGGAGGTGTGAAAATAAGGTCTTTTGTGAAAGAAAAATGTATGGCCCTTCAAAGGGCATAGAGGCCTCAGGGCATGGATTTTAAACATAGAATAAAGAAGAATACAAGGTGACTAAGAGTCATTTCCTTAATCACCTGCCCTCAGGTTGAGCGTGGAGAAGATCATCCAGAAGTATCAGAGGAGACGGGACTGGAGTTAGATAAGTAGATCCCTACAGGGGCCCAACAGCACTGACTCTTTGGTGCCTGCACAGTGTTATGGGGATGAGGGAGGTAGAAGGAAAGCTGCAGAATGATCAAAGTCCTCTTTACAGATTTCAGATGTACACAAGATAACGTGGGGGCTGAAAGGGATATTGTTTACCTTCAAGGGGCTGGGCCAGAACAGCAGCTGTCTCTCTTCCAGTATCATGCTTGAGCAGAAGACCAGTAATGGCTCAGGACGTATGTCTGGGTGATCAAACCAGCCTTGGAAGCTGGTTTCCCTTATGTACAGTGAGGAAAACCACCAGCATCCCCATGTTCATCAAAAGAATATTGTCATTGGGTCCAAGAGGGCAGAAGATGCAGAAGGCAAAGAAGCTTTTCAGAAAGAAACAGAGAAAGCCAAGACTATTCACTTGGAAACCAGAAGCCACAAGGCACTAGGAATATATGCTACAGATGCACTAGGACCAACAGTCAATATTGAGGTTGAATTGTACTAGGGTCTCCACCATCAGGGACAAAAAGTACCAAGGAAACTAGATTGCCCCAGGAAAAATCCAGTAATACAGAGATTAAATCTGAACTGAATGTTTAAAAGACAGAGTGGTGAGCCATCAGGAATTGTTAAGTTTGTTCTCCACCTTTGCAGGAAATGAGGGACAGAGGACTAAAATGAATTCGGCTATACAGAAACACAGAAAGTCATAATTTTGTACCTCTAAGATTACAATGTAGGGATACTTCATTACAAATTGCAGAAGTTATAAATTAATCATAACTGTTCGCTTTTGAGTACAACCAATATACATAACTGGAAATCTTTCCTTACCAAATCTCAATGGCCAAAAAAGTGAGCATTCACTTTATAAAATGACTCTTCATTTTACAAAGCATGCTCCCTCTAAAGTCCTTTAAATGGCCAGACATCTTAATGTGGTTACAATAGTATTGAATTTCATAAGACTCATATTTCTAGGCAACCATCCAGCACAGTGTGAAGAAATCTTCACAGGTTTGCTTTATTCCAAACTTGACCCCAACTATCTCATGCTAGAAGTATGAGAAATGAAGGACAGACTGGCACAGATGGACAGATGTAGTGGGAGAGGGGGTCATAGATCCAGGCAAATGGCTTGAGCCCCAGCCTCTGTTGTATCTTTTAAAAGCCTTCTCCTTTCAAGGATTCTCTAGAAAGGAAGGATCAGACTCACATGACCCTGTGGTTCTTTCTGTACCCTAAAGTTTGCAATTAAGGAATGGGCCTGGGTTTCAGGCTGAGCTATTTGAGTTCTTAAAGTTAAGAATAGAGCTTATAATACAGAATAGGAGTATAGCCAGGTCTATAGTTACATGCTAATAAGGAGCATATTAAGTGCCTACGTTGTAGACTGTAGTCTACATTGTAGACTGACTAGGTACGTTAAGGAAACAGGAATGCCTCACTTACTGCCTGGGAAGAGACAACTCCTTGAAGGAAGCAAAACAAGGACCAAACAAGACATCATTAAGTCAGCTCTCTGCAAGTCTAAGGGAAGCAGGCAACTACTGGCAGAAACCATTATAATTATGGTTCTTATAAATAAAATAAACACAACAATGGGAAAATAGGGTGTAGATTAGTATGGGGGCATTTGGGTATGGGCCCAATAGCTTATTAGCTTGTTTTACTATAGAATATGATAGATTAGATAGCATGAAGAGTATTTAATTCCTCGGAATAAATTCAATCACTATGACTATAAACCTCTATTAACTATATCAAGATATCAACATCTATTAACTCTATTAACTATATCAATATATTTTGTCAGACATATTTCTAACATTTATTAACATTTCTAACATTTGAAATATTTGATAATAAAACAGGTACTGAGATACATCATATAGGTAACATGAGTAGTGAGAATTTTTTTCACAGGAGATGCCTAAATTGGTTGTGTATAAATTGTAGGCATAATGCTCAAATTTCTAAGACTAAGATAAGAGAAGGATTTAACTAAAAAAAACCTGTATAAATGTCCAGTATTTGAAGATCATGAAGGACTCCTAGAAATAGGACAGTATTTAGGGCATTTATAATAATTTTAGTATATTGTGCTGGAGAGAATATGTTAAGTGGGTTTCTGGCATATTCAACATTAAAACCTGAGACAAGCTCCAACTGATATTCTGCTAGTGTTAGAATGAGTTATGTCATGCTCAAGATTATGATGATAAAATTAGCTATACATATATATATATACACATACCCTATTGAGGAATAATTGATGTTAATAACATGAATGATCTATTAGTAGAACTGGTGATAGAATAATGGTCAGGGTTATTTCACAGGAAACTGTGCCACACTTGGCATGTTTCAGTTCATGTGTATTTTGAATCTGATGCCCTATGAGCTGCAGCATCAGGTAGAGAGCTAGGATGGGACCAATGGTGCAGGAAGAGTTTCTGGAAAGAAGAGCAGCCCTTCTAGGTGAGCAGGAGTAGGGACAGATCTCTCTAAGTGCACAGGGCAGCTGATGGAGACCCCAGCAGCTGCCTGACTAGGGATGGGGGTGGCAGTGATGGACCTGGGAAGAGTAGAGTGAGATGTGAGAAAATTTCAGTTCTCAGACAAATTTTAAGTTTTCAATCTGTTTCTCTGTTTTCTCCTTTTTCATCTACCCATGATGCTGTGGATTTCTCCAGGGTGCAGCTGTGGGCAGCAAACTCCAAAATTCTCTTTTACAAAGGGAAAAACTCAAGCCAAGTTTCTGTGGTCAACCAAAACCCTCCCACCCTGTAAACAAACCCTTGTTTGGGCTTTACATATAAGCTGTATTTAGTTGTTTCTCAAAATTGAGGAACACAATGGTCAGGATCCAAGGGTCGGTGGCCAAGCTTTCCTATTGATGGACGTGCAATGTCAAAATGGATGTGTAAATCTTTGGAACTTTATACTCCCATCTGTCAAAGGGAGGGGTCAGGCACACCTAACTTGTGCATGAGTTCCTTGGATGTTGGCCATTTTGCAACTGTGTATGTTTTAAAAAATGATGCCTTTATTTGGATACATAAAAGCCTATGTATCACTCTTTCAGGAAAATGAGTCTCCTTCCAGGCAAGTCAAGGGTGCAGCATAAAGGAAACGCTGAAAGTGTTGGAGGATGAAGTCACGAGTAGTAAATAGCAGGAGTTAATGTAGTACAAATCATGCTAGACAAATTTAATTGCTTTTTTTATCTATAGAAATGCCAGATGAGGAGATAAAAAGAAAGCAGTGAATATAATAGCTCTCAATTTTAGGAAAGTGCTTGGGGATAGTGACTTGGGCAAAGTTCTGAATAAGAAATAAATAATAAGAATTCAAATGAGCCTGGCAGTGTTGGCCTAGGGGTGGAAACACAAAAATTGCATGTTGTAGGTGCCAGAGAGAAAGGCTCTCAGGGGCATCATGCTCAAAGCCCTATTATCCTCTGAGGTCAAAGTCTGCTGGAATTTTCTTACTCAGCTACATCTGCATGTAAATGTGACAAAAGCTTCAGGAAAGTCACTATGTTCTGTGTTCCAGAAACACTGCAAAGTTGAAGGGCATGCCCACAGCTTCTAGGTGGGTGTTTTCCCTCCTTCACCTTCGCCACATCCAGGCAGTGCTCTTATGCAGAAGGATCATCATCCACAGATGCTCAGCACCAAATTCACTTCCAGCTTCTTCAAACAATCACCTTGCTCCCCTGAAGTCATAGTCGGGTCTCCCAGACGGCCCGACTAAGGCATATATACCATGGAGATGTCTGTCTTTCCTTGTAAGAGCCAGTTATGAGTCTCCAGTGGTAGGATTACTGGCCACAAAACATGTAAGAGGATATATTTATGGGCAGGTCACCCCTAAAAGAAATGAAGGTTGGGGGCTGGGGATTTAGCTCAGTGTTTCCAGCACGTGCCTTGCAAGTGCAAGGGCCCAGGCTCAATCTGCAGTAACCACATACAACAGTGCCAGGCATGGTGACTCATGCCCACCAGCAATTAGTAACACATCCTACAGTGCTAAGTGTGGTAGCCCATGCCTGTAATCACAGCACTTGGGAGGCAGAGGCAGGAGGAATGCTGAGTTCAAGGCTGAGTTCAGGACCAGCAAGCAAGCAAGCAAGCAAACAAGCAAACAAGAAAGAAAGAAAGAGAGAAAGAGAGAAATGAAAGAAAGAAAGAAAGAAATAGAGGCTGGAAAGCTGAACTGAGTGCTAGCCTTAAGGCCAGGGTCTAGGATGGACACTTTTCTGTTCTTTGTCTCAATTACATTTTTGTGTGTGGTGCTGGGAATTGAACATGAGGCCTCAACTCAGACAAGTTGATTGGTCCAAGATCATACAAAGGACAGGATGGGACAGGAATGGACAGGATGGAGCCTTGTAATGACACCTGCTGTCCTCCACCGGCAGGATCCTCCCCTACACTTGCCTCTCAAATACTTCCTCCTGCTTCTGGAAGTTCTCTTTCATGAATGTCTTTCATTGTGCCGTCACTGGCTTCCTTGACATCCTGAACCAGTGCAAGATGTTCACTTTCATAGTCATACTGACTCTGGGAAAGAACCAGGAATCTCATAGTGCCAGATCCTGTTGAAACAGTGGATGAGAACTCTATCATTCTTGTTTGACAGGAATTACCAAAAAGATACTCCTGAAAGAGGACTTCCAGAGTTGTGTTAGAAAGTGGCTAGAACATTGGTTTAAATGTATTCAAAGAGATGGGAGAATATTTCAAGAGGGGTTAAAGGAAATGTCTTTTATTTATTTTTAATTAAATAATTTCTGAATTTTGTAATGCCTCACATATTCATCCTTTTCTAATGATTCCACCAGACATATACTCAACCTTTGGTTCTCTGATAATTAAGGCAACAAGTATGATGCCATTTACAGTAAAGTGAGAGCAGTTGAAACAGAAACATTTTTCCTCACGCTGATAGGAAAGCATCTTATGAAACCAACAACTGCCCCTGACTAGAAAACTGTGAGAGAAAATGATCTGTGACCAGAAAAATGAGCTATTTGGATAAGATGCCCCCAAATGAGATTTGATATGGAGAGGCATGGGGGGGGGAATCAGCCCAAAGACAGAAGTGGAACTTCAAAGGCAGGCCTAACTGAGAGAGAGGTGGCCCCCAAACAGAGCACAAATTAGGTGCATTTGTAGTGGGAAGTGCAAGGAAATAAATAAAAGATTGCATTGTGTGCATTCTGGGGCCAAGACCCAAAACCAGGAGGAATTGTCTCTACAGCTGAAGTGGAATCCCGAGATATCGCAGCCAGCACTGGGCATCTCATTACCTGGCAGAGGTAGGCAGACCAGAGAGAGTTCAAGGAAGGGCACTAGACATGATTAGGTGGCAGGAAAGATTAATTTATGAGAAAAGATTAAAAACTAAAATAGGAGCGCTAGACTGCAGGAAAGGAGGCCCCTCTCTGTGAAGGGAAGAGGAGGGTGTTGGGCACAAAGGAAGGCAGTTGGTTGAGCGGGAAGCTGCCAGTCCTGGAGCAGGCTCATGAAGGAATGGAATGGGCCAGGTGGGGGACAAGGTAGGAAAATGCACCTAAAAAGACCTCACAGCTCAGAAATAGCAACTGATAACAAAGCTCTCATTCAGGAAAAGCTGCGGAGTCGTAAGCTCAGCACAGAGTCTTCTGAGAGGCAGGAATAGTTGTAGGACCCATCGACAGCTGGGTCCTTGCTGTGCCCGATGGGGCTTTGTTTGGGTTGGAACAGATGTGGACATCTGCTGTGTGCTAAGTACTGTGTAAGCCTTAAGGGAACAAAGTCACAGGGCCCTGAATGCAGATAAACTATCAGGTCTCAGTGTGATAAGACCTTCTGTTTGGAATCATCTAGACAAAAAACACCGGGAAGCAGACTGAGAGGTAGTGGTGGCTATGGACCAAGTCTGGAAAGGTTAAAGGCATTAGCCAACCAGGAGGTGGAGGGGGGTGGATATCAGGCAGAGAACACTCAGTGCAAAGACATGGCAGTCTGAAACATGTAACGTGTTCAAGGAAATTGAAAAGCTCTAACCTGGCTGGAGAAAGAGAAGTGGAGAGTAAAGAAATACGTATGGCCATCAAGGTAAGGGACAGTAACAACAGCATTTGCCCAAATGAAGTTCAGGAACTTCAACCTCAAGTGGGAAGTTTTACAGAGTCGGCAACTGAAGGCTTTTAAGAAGAAAGCTGACAAGATCTGTGGATTTTTAAAAGATTACTGCATTCAAGGATAGGGATAGACTGGAGACAAGGGGATCAGTTTAACCCCTATTTCCATGAACCAGGAAGAATATGCAGGAGCCTGAATTCAGGAAGTGTCCACAATCAGCTGGAGGCTGCAGATTGTTCAGGGCTGGGGGAGCTGGGTAAGGAGTGGAGTCTGGAGAGAATGTCCTCCTTTGCGTACCCAGGTGATTTCCTGTATTAATCACTAAGGTGGGTGATGATCAGACAGGTTCTGAGGAAAGTAAGAACTCTGGACAAGTTGGCCTGAAATGCGTGGGGCACACGTGGAGGCAGGCAGGTAAGAGGTTGCTATTCATCATAGACTTAGAGACTGTTGGGTTATCAGTACATCAGTGATGGCTGAAGCAATAGACAAGCCCTTCAGATGGCATAGATTCTAGAGATCTCCTGTGAAGAACAGTGTGTACAAGTGAAAACTACTCTGTTTCATGTCTAGGTAGACGACTTTAGGTAAGACAGGGTTAAAAAATGATCCTAATTACATTCTTGTCCTTTCTGTCCACCCGTTGAAAATGATACATAATGCAGACAGCCTACAGGTCTCAAAACAAAGCGTATCAATATTGTCAGAATCCCTGCCCTGAGCAAAACCCAAAAAGGGAAACATAGTCACTGCCAGCAGCCCTGGTATTCTGATAGCCTGCTCTTCAAAGGAAGACCAGTGCCAGCCTTCCCATCTCTGCATGCCACAAGGCACTTCAGCCAGGAGAATAGCACATAACAGACACTTAGCAAAAGGGGGCCCAAGATGTATCAAAGTAATTAGCAGATCCATGGAGACTTTACTGAGCACTAATGTTGCCAAATCCACATTAAACTTTTACTCACCAACCCTCCTACTGCTTGATGCAAACTTAGTCCTGTTCTGGTATCCTTTTCTCAGGCATGATGGCACCATCTGCCTGGTTATTTGAGCCAGCAATTTACTCATTCACTCACTGATTCATTTATCCATGAAGCGTTATTCAAGAAGGTGTGATGTGTCAGGGAACGATCCAGGCATAAGAACATAGATTACTTGACCTCATGAAGTTCCCATTCTACTGGAGAAGATAGGAAGTAATCATATCAATATGTCTTTAAAATTACTATGAAGATAATCCAGAATGGTAAGGAGACAGGAATGGGACAGACATTTGAGCAGAAGTCAAACTGATGGAGGAATGGACCACCAGCTGACCTAGAGAAGGGTCACCAAGAGATAGGACTGGCCAGAGTGGAGTTAGTAGGAGTGTTTTGTGGCTGTTCACTTCCCCTCACTGCCCTCTCCATTCAATCCCTCATCCCTTCCACTTTCCTCTACTCATCTACCACCCTCTTACTTCAAGCCACTGTAATCACCAGCTTTTGATTCTGCAAAGAATGTGCCTACTGCTCTCCTGGTCTTCCATTTATAGTCAACAGCCCAGGCTGCAGCCAGATATCTTTACTAAATTCATATCTGGCCATGTGGGCAAACCTCTTCAAGACTTTCTAACTATTCTTATGCATAGACCAGCACCTTGCCTTGGCCAGAGAGCCTTGGCACAGTCCGGCTTCCCCCAGGCTCACCTGGGGACACCCCAGTCCCTCTCAGCCTCAGGCACCCTGGCCTTCCTGCACATACTGTGTACTTGTGCATGCCTGGTACACTTCTCAGCACAGCATTCTCTTTAGAAGTCTTATTCATTGTTTTATACCCTAGCATCTTCAAAGAATTCCTCCTGGGAAATCCAACTTGGACAGCTTCCTCTGTTTTTGCTTGTTTAGACCTGCATTTCTCTTCCACAGCATGCATGTGTGCACTCTTTATTATGATTATTCAACTGATACTGTGTCTGCTTTTAATAATTCCAGCATCTATCACAGAACTAACCTACAGCAGACTCTCAGTTCATAATTACTGAATGAATGATTGATAAATGAATGAATAACAGTTTGCTTGTGAGAGGAAAAAAAGCACATAGCTCTCTCCTTCCAGGGAGACAGAATAAGTCTGGGGATTTGGAAATGGCATGTATTATAAGTAAGTTCCAGGTCCCAGCCCAGAGTGGAGAATGGCAGAACTACCCATAACCCCAGACTAGACAAAAAAAGGGGACACTCTTCTGAGAGCAATTCAGCCTGGCACAGAAGCCAACTTCATTTAAAGAGGCATAACACTTTAATTATCATGGCACTCCAAAGAGCTCATATAGCTGAGAACTAATTGCCTGTAAAGGCTGCATGGGTGAGGTCAGTGAATGTACAAGAAAGCAAAACCACCAGTATGAGGAGACAATGACATTTTGGATTAGTATGCCAGAAACATACCAAACATGTTCATTGTGTTAATAGAAATGCTCAAATATATTAGATATTTGGAGGCTTATTATTCATATTAGTTATCATATGGAAATCAAATTTTATTTCTAAATTGCAGTCAAATGGTATTTTCTGTTAAAACTTTAATAGCAAACCAAATTAAGCAATGCTATAGGTTACATATTAGTAATTCAGTTTGGTTATAACTCCAAAATTTTTTATTTTGTTACGAATCATCATGGGAATGAGATAAAACAAGATATTTTCCAAAATAAATTGAAGTCTTTTCTTTGGTGACACAGATATTTAAGAGTTCAAATTAGTAATCCTGTCTCAGTGAAATAAACAAAGACAAACATTAATGGCATCAATTCGCATTTAAAAAAAATTTACCTTCTTCTCTTGCACTGACCTATAGAAGCAAGGACTAGAAGGGGCTATAATAAGTCAGTTTAGATAACCAACTCTCCTAAGTGAAGATAGAACAGCACAAAATTCTTCCTGCAATGCTGACCACCATTCAGAACAAACTTTGACTTATTTCTAGTTCAAGTGCACTGGCCCTCCTTTGAATATATTTGGATCCTTCACTACTTCTTGTACATAGTAGGTTCACAGATCAACAAATGATTCACACGCTAATTCAATACATGAATAAATCACAAGTTAAACATGCAGAAACAGGTATTGATAATATATAGACATCTCAAATCATCCAAACAGTGCTTGACACAAAATTTCTTTCTTAATAGGTAGTTTAGAATAGCTGATCCAGCTTAAAAAAAAAAAAATTGTACTGACAATAGGTAGTATTGATTGAAGAATTACCAGTGCCTGCCTCTTTATATAAAGCATGACATTTATTACTGATAACAATCACAGATGGAAGTTCTTTTAGTATCCCCACTGTTTAGATGAAGAACAGGAGGTATGGAAAGGAAAGAAACTTACTCAAGATTAGGAAGCTTCTAATGGTCAAGTCCGTGCCCAGAAGCTTGCTACCATCGCTGGTTCTCTAACCATTTGGCAATATTATCTCTCACACAGGAAAGTTTCCCTCTTGCCCTCTCCTCCAAAACTCTGTTCAAGGGATTCCTGGACAGTAAGAGCATAAAATGTGATAGAATCTGCTTCAGAGTCAATTTTCTCACTCTCCTCTGTATCCACAAATGCTGTGAGAAAGAAAACACCCGTGGGTTACAGGGATTCCCTTCCTGCCCCTGTAGACAGCTTGCTCAGGCCACCGTGTTGGGAACTAGAAGAATGGTCAAGGTTATAATGAAGCAGCCAGGGCCACTTGCTCTATAAGAATTCAGTAACAATTGACTCAGACCTCTCCAACGTCCAAAATCATCGCTAACTTTAGCCATGTTCTCACACCTTTAGCATCTGGGTCTACATATGCTACCTGTACTGAGCTGAATAATCTCTCTCCTGTTCATCTGGGAACCTCAGAATGTGACCTTATTGAAAATAAGGTCTTTGGGGCCAGGGAGTTAGCTCAGTGGTTCCGGCGCCTGTCTTGCAAGTGCAAGCGCAAGGACCCAGGTTCGATTCCCCGGTAACCACATAACAATACTGGGTGTGGAGACCCACACCCAGCAGCAACCAGTACCACATACCACAGTGCCGGGCATGGTGGCTCACGCCTGTAATCCCAGCACTCGGGAGGCAGAGGCAGGAGGATTGTGATGTGAGTTTGAAAAGAAAATAAGGTCTTTGAAGATGTAATCAAGTGAAGATGAGCTTGAGCTGTACTTGGGTAAGGTCCTATGTCCTTACAATGAGATGAGTGTGTGGACACACAGGCAAAATAGAAGGAAGCCAGCTGTGTTATTTTTCTCTCAGTGCTGAGATAAAATACCCATCCACACTCAAAGTTAAAGGGGAAGAGGATTATTTAGCTCACATTTTGTGGAGGTTTCAGTCCATAATTGGCTGGCTCCAAGGAAAGGTGGACAGTGACAGGCATAGGCACCACAGAAGAGAAACAACACTGTGTACATTAGGCAGTAAAGGTAACAAGGGATCTTAACCAGGCCTTTCTACCCCTTTTATCTTAATCCCCTATTTAGGGTGGATAACACTCAGGGTCTTCATCCTCATACCTTGGGCCTAACCCTACCAGGATTCAGTTAAATACTCTCCATTTAACCACCTCTGGAAAAGCACAGGGCTTTGGTGAGACATCTGAACACACGCCATAACACCAGCCATGCAAATGTGAAGTCAGAGATTGGCCATGAGTGGCTACAAACCAGAATAACAGTGATTGATTGGAGCTACCAGAAGCTAGGAAGAGGCATGGCAGCTTCAAAGAAGCAGAGAGAGTAGGGCCTGCTGACGTCTTCAACTTGGACTTCTGGCCTCAAGAACTATAGGACAATAAATCTCTGCTGCTTTAAACCACCTAGTGTGGCAGCCCTAGGACACTAACCCAGTGTTCTTCCTTCCCCAGGCCAAGGCATGAATCAATGAAGCACAGCATCAGGCACCTGCATGAAGTCAGTACCCAGAGTGACGCAGTGTGTGTGGAGCCCGTCCTGCCCTCAAACTCTAAACGGTCTGCAAAGACATTAGTCCAGAAACCAAGCA